>PVLC010017171.1:0-34203 GCA_004027655.1 Graphiurus murinus
TTTTTTGCAGTACTGGGGATTGAACTCAGGGGCATTCTACCTCTGAGCTATACCCCCAGCCCTATTTTTTTTTATTCTTTATTTTGAAACCGAGTCTCACTAAGTTCTGGAGTTCCTCACTAGGTAGCTGAGGCTGGCTGCGAACCCGGATCCTCTGGTCTCAGCCTCCCGAATGCTGGGATTACAAGCGTGCACCACCACGCCCGGCTATTACTTTTTTTATACATTATAAAAAATTAAAAAAAAAAAAACTTAAGCTGGGTGTAGTGGTGCATGCTTGTAATCCCAGTACTTGGGAGGCTGAGACAGGAGGATGGCAGGTTTGTTGCCAGCCTCAGCAACTTAATGAAGCCTTCCACAACTTAGTGAGACCCTATTTCAAAACAAAAAATAAAATGGAGCTGGAGGTGTAGCTCAGAGGTAGAATGCCCCTGAGTTCAATCTCCAGCACCAAACAAACAAACAAACAAACAGACAAAACAACAACAAAAAACACACCTTGACACAACACATAGGAAAGATGGAGGAGTGTCAGCAGATGGGTACTGACCTGTCAGGGGGCCTTGTCCTAGTACTGCCGTTGATTATTATATGACTCAATCAAGTCAATAACTGCCATTTTATTTTACTATTTGGGTATTGGGGTGTTGTACCTCTAAGCTACACCCCCAGCTTTTTTTATTTTGAAACAGGGTCTCGATAGGTTGCTGAGGATCTCCCTGAGTTCCTGAAACTGGTCTCAAACCTGCAATCCTCCTGTCTCAGCCTCCCAAGTACTGGGATTACAGGCATGTGTCACCATGCCTGGCTGCCTTGTGGGTTTTTTGAGATACCTTATTCCACTCGTGTTTACCTCATTTAATCTCTTGGCATTTTCAAGACATTTTAGTTATTATCTCTTTTATATAAATCACATGATGACTACTGTTTTATATGTTCACTAGGAAAGACTTTCCATTTCATTTTAGATTGATTAAAATTCACTTAGATCTTCCCTTATTTTTTGTTTAGACTTTGTAATAAACTGTTTAGATTGCTTTTGATTGGTATAATCCATAAATTTTATCTGAATCTGGTAAGCAAGTTTAGACCAGCTGTGAACTGATTAGCTTTCAACAGTCGGCTTCCCTCCCAGCTGCCTGTGATGGGGCACAGCTGCAATTATGATTAGGGATGAGGTGAAGGTGGAGGATTGTTAGGGAAATTTCAGGCAGTATGAGGATGTCTGATGAAGCTAGTTCCTAAAGAAGCTTGTAAATAAGAAATGTCAGGAAATGCAGTGATGAATGAATAGGAATGGAGGAGAAATTATATGTGGATAGTAACACCCTGAAAACTCACAAACACACTGAGCCACTTAGATTGGAATAGGAATTACATTTTCATAGAGCAATACCTCTGTTCAGAGTAACTTCCAGGGAAGCTGTTTTTGAAATTGATTGCAAATTTAAGGAAATGACTGACAATAGACGTCATCCTTATTACTGGTTATGAGGTTGTATAACGTCATTCTTGTCTGTACTAAAATGCAGGTGGTTATTTATTTATTTTTATTTATTTATGTCGACTGAACCCAGGGACATTCTACCTTCCAACCATATTTTATTTTTAATTTTGAAGTAGGGTTTCGCAAAGGTGTTGAGACTGGCTTTGAACCCGTGATCCTCCTCTCTCAGCCTCCTGAGTACTGAGATTACAGGAGTGTGCCGCCACACCCAATACCAGGTAGTAAATTTTTCTTTTTTTTTTTTTTTTTTTTTTCATTTTTGCTACTGGTGCTTGAATCCAGGAACAGGAGCATTCTACCCCTAAGCTACATCCCCAGCTCTATTTTTTATTTGAAACAGGGTCTTGCTAAATTGCTGGGGCTTGCCTCATACCTGCAATCCTCCTGACTCTGCCTCTTAAGTATTAGGATTATAGGCATGTGCCACTACTCCTGACTCAAGGAAAAAAAAAATACTTTTTTTCTTTTTTTGGTACTAGGATTGACCCAGGAGCATCCTACCTCTAAACTATATCCACAACCCTTTTTTTGTTGTGAAATAAGGTCTTACTAGGTTGAGACCTTGCTGAGTTGCTGAGACTGGCCACAAACCTGTAATACTCCTGTCTCAGCCTTCCACATACTGGAATTACAGGTATGCACCACTGCACCTAGCTTTGGTGCATTCTTTAGTATAGAAAAAGTCTAATAAGGCAAAAGTATTTAGGCATACACTATAAGTAATCACACCTGTAAATACATGCTTCTGTGATTTTAAATGAAAATGCAAGATTTTGCTGCAGTCTTATTCTCTTTTTGGATGTAAAGGTTTAATATTTAGGTCACCTTTTATTATTTTTGTGTGTGTGTGTATGTGTGTGTGTGTTTGTGTGTGTGTGTGTGTGTGTGTGTGTGTGTGTGTGTGTGTGTGGTGCTGGGAATTGAATCCAGTCTACTTCTAAGATACACCCTCAGCCTTATTTTATTGTGTATTTGGAAACACAATAAGTTGCTGAGAGTCTCGCTAAGTTGCTAAAGTTGTCTTCGAACCTGCCATCCTCTCTCTTAGCCTCCCAAGTACTGGGATTACAGGCATATGCCACCATACCCAGTACCTTTTAAAATTAATAATAGATATCCTTTTGGTTATAGGTAGGAATAGGCAGATTTGAAATTGAGTTCTGAATACCAAAGAGATGAGGGGAAGACATAAAATTCATCCTCAGAGCAGGGACAGGTGAGAAAAGGTGATGAGGTAAGAAGCCAAGTATTTATTTGTATTTATTTATTTATTTATTTATTTATTTATTTATTTTTGCGGTACTGGGGATTGATCTCAGGGGCATTCTACCTCCAAACTATAACCCCAGCCCTATTTTTTATTCTTTATTTTGAAACCAGGTCTTGCTAAGTTGTGGAGTGCCTCACTAGGTAGCTGAGGTTGCCCGAGAACCTGGATCCTCCGGTCTCAGCCTCCCAAATGCTAGATTACAAGTGTGGGCCACCACGCCCAGCAGAATCTAAATATTAAAAAAAAAAAAAAAACTATTTGAATCACTAAGAAAGCAAGCTAATTTCAATTTTTTTTTGTAATCCCTTAGAAGCCAATCCCCAAAATATGCAAACTGTGGCAATTGCAAGTTTTGTGAGTATAGACAGAGCTAGCTAATATCAGTTTTATTTAAACTGCCCCAACTCAATCATTTTGTAACACATGAAATAAATGTCTGGTTTACATTGATTGACAGAGAATTTTTCCGTTGTGTGTGTTTTTGGGAAACACTTAGAATAAATACTATATTGTGCAAACAGTGGTTCTGTTTTTAAATTAAATGCAAAAATAAAAATGCATTAGCTTATATGACTTTGCCTTTGAAGTTGCCCCAAATAGCAAAGCAATGTTATCAGTTGACATGAACAATGATTTCACATTATAGCATTAAACCAGCTGTGGTAAATGGTTGATTTCATTTTTATGTTGTAGAAGATGATGTACTTATGAAAAAGTACTATTTAAGGTTTAAAAATCCTATTGTGAGCAAATAAATGTTTATATCACTCATTGATCCCATTAGATACAATGTTGTGCCATAAAATTCCTGAATATATGCAGATTCCTTTTTATTTTTATTTTTTTCTTTTGTGGTGCTGGGGATTGAATCCAGAGGCATTCTATCTCTGAGCTATACATCCAGCCCTATTTTTATTTTTTGTTTTTGAAAGAGGGTCTCACTAGGATGCTGAGGAATTGCTAAGGCTGCCCTCCAACCTGTCATTCTCCCTTCTCAGCCTCCCAAGTACTGGGATTACAGGTGTGGGCCAAAATGCCAGGCTCTGAATACATGCAGATTTCTAAGTAAGCAAAATAAACACCCCAGAGAAAATAGAGACAGTGTAATCTTATTTTGAAGATTTACCTTTTCTAGTGTTGACCATTTTGGATGTTCCTGGATTCTACAATTGTAAACACATGTTGTATTGCTAGGGTAGTGGTTTAAAATAAATAAATGTAGATACATACATGTACAGGAAACCACTTGCCCTTCAAGTATGTAATGTCAGGATGCATACAAGACAAATGTTGTATGCATTTTAGAAAATGGATAACTGATAACTTGTAAGTGCTATAATGCATTGATTTATTCCATTTAGTGTGTGTGTGTGTGTGTGTGTGTGTGTGTGTGTGTACGTGTGTTTGTGTGTTTCTGGGTATTTAATCCAAGGGCAGTGTGCCACTCTAAACCCTTTTTATTTTTTATTTTGAAACAGGACTTTGCTAAATTGCTGAGGGTCTCACTAATTTGCTGAGATTGGCCTCAAATCTGTGATCCTCTTGTCTCAGCCTCCCAAGTACTGGGAATGTAGGCCTGTGCCACCACACTTGAGTTATTTTATGCACTATGACAAAATGAGTGGTAGCCTAGGAATTTTCTTGTCATTGATTTTTTGAGCTAATAGTTGAGAACATGTTTACTAAATTAGACCATTGAAGTCACACTGCTACCTTAGGGCCCCATACTTGACAGCTGGATTGTTTGGATTACAACTCATAGACATGCTGCCACAATCCATATGCCACAAGCTGCAATTTGGGAAATGATTATTTCAAGTATGTACTACAGCTGAGCCTGGTGGCACACACTTATAATCCCAGTACTTTGGAGGCTGAGACCGGAGGATCACGGGTTCAAGGCCAACCTCAGCAATTTAGCAAGGCCCTCTGCTACTTAGTAAGACTTTGTTTCAACACTAAAGAATAAAATAGGGCTGAGGTGTAGCTCAGAGATAAAATGTCCCAGTGTTCAATCCCCTGTACCCCCCCCACACACACACACACAAATGTGTGTAATATATGCCTCTTGCCTATGGAAATTTTGGAAGTTAGCAGGTTGCCTATAATTTGCCGTCAGTTTAATCAACACGTTTTTCTTGGACAAATTCTGTTTGCAGAATGGTACTGAATTGCAAATTGTAGAAGATGGAATAGGGAAAAGAAATACACTGTTTGATCTTTTCTCTTAAACATCTTCCAACCCAAATACAAATGTATATGATACCAAGTGTGATAGGAAGAATTCTAAGGTAGCAGCCAGATGAGATGGTGCATGCCTATAATCCCAGCACTTGGAAGTCTGAGAGGAAGATCACAGGTTCAAGACCAGTGCACAGTAACTTAGTGAGACCCTGTTAAAAAAATAATAATAATAATGCAAATTAAAAAAATAAAAAAGGGGCTGGAGATGTAGCTCAGAGGTAGAATGTCACTGGGGTTAATCCCCAGTGCCACAAAAAAAGAAAGGAAGAGAGATTTCAGAAAGTAAAACAGAGAGAAAGAAGCCGGGCATGGTGGCGCACGCTTGTAATCCCAGCATTCGGGAGGCTGAGACTGGAGGATCCGGGTTCGCGGCCAGCCTCAGCTACCTAGTGAGGCACTCTGCAACTTAGTGAGACTAAGTTTTTATTTTTTATTCTTTCAAAATAAAGAATAAAAAATAGGGCTTGGGGTATAGCTCGGAGGTAGAATGCCTCTGAGTTCAATCCCCAGTACCGCAAAAAAAAAAAAAAAAAAAAAAACCTACATGGGTCATAAATAGAACTTTAAAAATCACTCATAAATAAGCACAATAAGTTAATCTCTCTTGTCATCATTGCATATTGATTTCAGGATATTTATGGACATACATATTTTTTAACAAGTTTATTGAGAAATCATTCTGTTATAGTCTAAATAATGGTCCTTAGAGGTGATCAGTTCATAATGATTAGGACCTTCAAGTGTTATCTTACATGGCTAACGCTTTGCAAATGTGATTAAGGACATTTTAGTTGATGAGATCATCCTGAATTATCTGAGAGGGCATTTCATACAACCACAAGTGCTCTTATCAAAAGGAAGCAAGAAAGCCTGTAATCTCAAGACTTGGGAGACTGAGACAGGAGGATCACAGGTTCAAGGCCAGCATGTGGTAATTTAGTGAGACCCTGCTTCAAAATAAAAAAATAAAAAGGGTTGAGGGCATAATTTGGAGGTAGGTAGAATACCCCTGGGTTCATTCACCAGAACCAAAAAAAAAAAAAAAAAGAAAAGGAAGCAAGGCGATATAGATATTTGATGAGTGAAAGAAGAGGAAAAGGCAAGGTGACCACTGAGCAGAGATCGGAGTGGTACAGCCAAAAACCAAAAAATCACCAGAAATAGGAAGAAGCAAAGAATGCATTCTTTCTAGAGCTTCTGGAAGAAATGCAGGTCTGCCAACACATAGCTTTAGGCCAAAGCAAATGATTTCTGACTTCTAGACTCCAGAACTGTAAGAAAATATATTTGTGTTGTTTTACAGAACTTTGTGATAATTTGTTTTAGCAGCAATAGAGTTAGTGAGCAAAGGTTTCCTGACTTAGGTGCATAGAAGCCAATGCTATGGCACTGGGCTTTTGTAAAAAGAAAAAGCTGGGTTGTATGGACAGCCAGTAAAGAGGCCAGGAGCCATAAACTTGTATCTGTCTCCCTGATTGATTGGTTGGGAGCAGGAGGATTTTTAGGGAGAAGAAAGACATTGCTTATTGATTGGATGACAAAAAAGAAGTACAAGTGAGCTGGGTATGGTGGTGCCTGTATTCCCAGTACTTGGGAGGCTGAGACAGGAGGATCACAGATTTGAAACTATTCTCAGCAATATAGTGAGACTCTGTTTCAAAATTTAAAAAAGATAAAATAAAATGGGGCTGGGGGTTGGGCGTGATGTAATCCCAGTACACAGGAGGCTGAGACTGGAGGATCTGGGTTCACAGCCAGCCTTAGCTACTTAGTGAGGCCCTCCACAACTTAGTTACACCCTGTTTCAAAATAAATAAAGAATAAAAAATGGAGCTGGGGGTGTAGCTCGGAGGTAGAATGCCCCTGGGTTCAATCCCAAGTACTGAAAAAAAAAAATGGGGCTGGGGGTGTAGCTCAGATGTAGAATGCCTCTGGGTTCAATCCCCAGTACCATATATTAATTAATAATTAATTAATTAATTAGCAGGATACTGCATGGGGTGTTTTGAGCTTGTAATGTCTCTATGGATTTTTAAATTCTGGCAATTTTATGTAAGTGATATTGTACAATATTTGGTCCTTTGTTACTGTTTAACTTCACTTAGCATAATGTTTTCAAGGTTTATCTGTTTTGTAGTATATATCTACACTGCATTCTTTTTATGGCTCAATAAATGTAAAGATATTCCCATTTTGCTTGTCCATTGATTAGTTAACTGACTTTAGGTCATTATCACTTTCGGGTTATTTTTTTTTTTTTTTTTTTTTTTTTTTTTTTTTTTTTTTTTTTTTTTGGGTTTTTTTTTTTTTTTTTTTTTTTTTTTGGCGGTGCTAGGGATTGAACTCAGGGGCGTTCTACCTCCAAGCTACACCCCCAGTCCTATTTTTTATTCTTTATTTTGAAACCGGGTCTCACTAAGTTGCGGTGTGCCTCACTAGGTAGCTGAGGCTGGTCATGAACCCGGATCCTCCGGTCTCAGCCTCCCGAAGGCTGGGATTACAAGCGTGGGCCACCACGCCCAGCTTCGGGTTATTTTTAAAATTAATTTTTATCACATATAACCTTTCTTCTATTGTCTGATATTTGCTTATTTTGATTGTTTTCACTTATGAATATTCAGTGACTCTCCATTTAAGGCATAATTAATCTTATTTCCATTTTATTTTATTTTATTTTATTGTGGTACTGGGGATTGAACTCAGGGGCATTCTACCTCCGAGCTATACCCCCAGCCCTATTCTTTTTTATTCTTTATTTTGAAACCGAGTCACACTAAGTTGCGGAGTGCCTCATTAGGTAGCTGAGGCTGGCTGCGAACCCGGATCCTCCGGTCTCAGCCTCCCGAATGCTGGGATTACAAGTGTGCGCCACCACGCCCGGCTTTATTTCCATTTTAAAATGCAATGCATGGCCAAGTGTGGGGACACATGCCTGTAATCTTTGTACTTGGGACATTATGACGCTGAGACAGGAGGATCACAGGTTCAAGGCCAGTCTCTGCAACTTGGAGAAATCCTCGACAACTTGGCAAGACTCTCTTTCTTTTTATTTTCTTTCTTTCTTTCTTTCTTTCTTTCTTTCTTTCTTTCTTTCTTTTTTTTTTTTTTTTTGTGGTACTGGGGATGCTCTTTCAAAATAAAAAATTTTAAAAGGGCAGGGCTGGAGATGTAACTCCGGGGTAGAAAGCCCCTGGGTTCAATCCCCAGTATCAAAAATTAATAAATTAATTAATAAACAAACAATAAAGAAAATATACTTAAAGGAAATTAAATGTCAAGCAATAATATTCACTAAACTCAAGCCCTGATCAACCACCTGTCCATTGTATCTCAGGGTATCCTCCCTACTCATTGTCATACTTGTGAAATTGCTACACTTTGATTTCTATTCTATGTTCTTGCTTCTCCTCTAGTTTTCCTTGGTATTATGGCAGGGTGCTCCAATAGACTTCTCAGCACTTGTTAGTTCCTTCATTCACTGAAGCAGGTGAGGCTGAGAAGTACACATTGGAGTCTATGTCCATAATTTGCCTACAGACTGGAATCCTATTGTGGAGTGGATGAATTGTTGTATTTCCTGGTGAAATTATGTCAGCAAACTCCTCACAGGGATTGAAAAGCTGTGTGTCACTTGAGGAAGGAACCAAGGATGTAATCTACCTTTCCATACACTTGTCAGTTGTGATTTTGATTCTATTATGTTCACATCAGAAATGATGAGGTAGAACATACTCTTCTCCATAGGAAGGTGTTTCACTTTGGATGAAAGCACACACATTGATTTTTTTTTTTTTTTTTTTTTTTTTTGGCCGTACGGGGAATTGAACCCAAGGGCATTCTACCTCCAAGCTATATCCCCAACCCTATTTTTTATTATTTATTTTGAAACAGGGTCTCACTAAGTTGTGGAGGGCCTCACTAAGTAGCTGAGGCTGGTCACGAACCTGGATCCTCCTGTCTCAGCCTCCCAAGTACTGGGATTACAAGTGTGTACCACCATGCCCAGCTCACTTACTCTGTTTTACAAATTGTAGGAGATCTAAGTCTTTACCATTTTTGTGTGTTGGAAATTGTGTGTGTCCCATCAATCTTCAGAATGCCAATGGCTCCAGACAACATACACACATTTGCTCATGGCAAACTGGTTGGAGTAGGCATTTTTTAGCACTCTTGCACATGAATCTTCTTTCTGTATTTGGGAAATTCTCCATTGTGTGATAGCTTATTTTAGGTGTCAGTTTGACTGGATTAAGTAATACTCAGGGAAATGGAAAGCCATTACTTCTAGGTGTGTCTGTGAAAATGTTTCTGGAGAAGACTGGAACATGAGTTAGTGGACTAGGTAGAGAAAATCCATATGAATGGACACTGTGCAATCAACTGGGGTCCCAGATGAGAGGTGAGAGGGAGAGGGAGAGGGAGAGGGAGAGGGAGGAGGAGGAGGAGGAGGAGGAGGAGGAGGAGGAGGAGGAAGAGGAGGAGGAGAAGACCTACCTCCCCTCTGTCTCTCCTATAGAGGATACATTTCCTCCTCCTGCTTTTGGACATTTGAACTCCAGGGTTTTTGGCCATGAGACTCCAGGACTTATAGGAGCAGCACCCCACCTCTAAGTTCTCAGGCCATTGACCTCAGATTATGGATTATACCATTAGTCCCCTGTTTGAAGGCTTTTGGCTGTATATGTGTGGGGAAGGGAGGTGCTGGAGGTTGAATTCAGGGACATTCTATCTCTAGCCCTGTTTTATTTTATTTTAAAACAGGGTCTCAGTTAGAGAGGGCCTCAATAAATTGCTGAGGCTGGCCTCAAATCTGCAATCCTCCTGTTTCAACCTCCTAAGTACTAGAATTATAGGTGTTCACCATCACGCCAGGCTTGAAGGCTTTAGGATTTAGCCTAAACCACTTCTGGCATCTGAGGAGAGGGCTTCAAGACAGACTATTGCAGGACTTACCAATCTCCATAATTGCATAAGCCATTTTCTCTAATAAATACATTCTTCTCTCTCTTTCTCTCCCTTTCCTCTAGAGAACTCTATTGATGTCTGCCCCCTATTCTTGCTATCTCAAAAGAACTGAGTAGTACACTCATTTTATGAACCTTGGTGGGATACAGGTTCAGCCAACCAGATGCATCTTCCTAGAATTTAGAATCTGGAACTAGTGGCATAATGCAACTAAGACTGAGGAAATAATTGGTAATAGTAGCCATAACAACAACCTGTTTCCACAGGCAGTGGAGAGTGTAGTGCCAGCATTCATGCAAGCTTTGGTGGCCAGAGGCAGTGACAGTGGTGTCCTGAGTGCACAAATTGGTAGATTTTTCCTGCTCTTCCTCCTGTGTTGTGTTTTCTATTCCAAGCCTGTTACTTGAGCATCTTAGTGATGATTTTCTGAAGTGCTCATATTCTCAATAAACTCCATTTTGGCTGAAATCATCCAGGCATTTTCTGTTGCTCAACTAAGAAGTCTGATTCATACAATAGTCATAAAATGCCAAGACTCAGAGGGAATCATGAATATATCTGATTCAGCCATCTTTGTTTTTCTGTGTGTGTGTGTGTGTGTGTGTGTGTGTGTGTGTGTGTGTGTGTGTGTTACTGAGGACTGAACCAGGGGCATTCTGTCTCTGAGCTACACCCCCAGCCCAATTTTTATTTCTTATTTGGAAACAGTCTCACCAAATTGCAGAGGGCCTTGCTAAGTTGTCCAGGCTGGCCATGAACCAACGATCCTCCTGTTTCAACCTCCCAAGTACTGGAATTATAAGTGTGCGCCACCACACTCGGCTCAGTCATCTCTTTCTAATGGGAAAATTGGGATAATGATATAATGATTTATGTTATATGGTCAAAAATGAGACTTCTTATTGGAATGGGTGTAAGAAAACTCAGAGGGATGGATAATTAATGACCACACTTTAAAGAGTTTAAAAGTAATAGTGCCAAAGGGTCATTCATATTAATAACTCAAGATTTGGGGGGAAGACATCAAACACTAGTGCATTTTGATTGATAAATTTCACAGATCAAATGGAAGCTGAAGGTATTGTTTAATGGGAAAACAAACAAATTTTTCTACTGTTACGGTCTATGCCTAATATCTCCGGCATAATTAGGGAAATTCCTGGCAACAAGGGCAGTATGACATCTGTTAGGAATGTGTGGCCATGTTTGAAGGTGGAGATAGATATAAGAAACTGTATTAGTAAAATGAAAATATAATACAAAATTTATTTTTAAGGGAAAAATGAGATTTGAAAACTCTTATCTCTCAAAATTATTTTAGGATAGTTTTTTAGGTTTTTGTTGATATATATATATATGTGTGTGTGTGTGTGTGTGTGTGTGTGTGTGTGTGTGTTACCAGGGATTGAATCCAGGGGCATTCTACATCTGAGCTACAGACCCCAGCCCTATTTTATTTTTTATTTAGAAGAAGGGTCTCACTAAGTTGCTTAGGGCCTTGCTACGTTTTAGAGGCTGGTCTAGAATCTGTGATCCTCCTGTCTCAGTATCCTAAGTACTGGGATTACAGGTGAGCACCAACATACCAAGCAGGATGGTAAGTTTGGAGATGTTTTGGAAGTTGTTTCTGTAGATACATAGAAAGTCTCTTCTTTTATTGGTTGGTTGGTTGGTTGGTACTGGGGATTGAACCCAGGGGTGTTCTACCTCCAAGATACACTTTTGACCCTATTTTATTTTGAAATAGAGTCTTAGCCGGGTGTGGTGGCACATGCTTGTAATCCCAGCATTCGGGAGGCTGAGACCGGAGGATCCGGGTTCGCGACCAGCCTCAGCTACCTAGTGATGCACTCCGCAATTTAGTGAGACTCGGTTTCAAAATAAAGAATAAAAAATAGGGCTGGGGGTATAGCTCAGAGGTAGAATGCCCCGAGTTCAATCCCCAGAACTGAAGAAAAAAAAAAAAAAAAAGAAATAGAGTCTTGCTATGTTGCTGAGGATCTCACAAAATTGCTCTCTGGCTTCAAGCCTGTTATCTTCCTGTCTCAGCTTCCCAAGTACTAGGATTACAGATGTGCACCACTGTGGGCTGAGAAAGCCTCTTTCTAGACTACAATATTTACCAAACATAATTACGCAATACACACTGACTTGATGTATGGGTCAAAGAGTCAGGCCTGACCTGTAACTCTAGTACTTGGGAGGTTGAGACAGGAGGATCACAGGTTCACAGCCAGCCTCACCAATTTAGTGAGGCCCTCCACAACTTAATGAGAGACTCTTTCAAGATATAAAAAATAAAATAGGGCTGGGTGTAGCTCAGATATAGAATGCCTAAACAAGAACAACAAAAGATCTGGTTACCAAAAGATGCTACCAGGATGCTGTATCCCTCCAGAGAAGTGATAATTCCTCATCTTACCACTTTGCATGATGTGGTCCAAACTTGGTAGTAATATTACTTAGTAGTCCTATTACCAGCTGTAGAATGATTGTTGGAGTGGGTATAGCAAAAACTCAGCTCATACCATAGCCTTTGGAGATGAACAGAGCTAGATTCAAACCCAAGTTCTGTCACTTAATGGCTACTTTCCCAAGTTTCAATTTCATTATCAGTATTTTATTCGACTTTTAGTTGCTGTGACCAAAATACTTGACACGAACAACATAGAGGAGGAAAAAAATGAGGTATAGTTCATAGTTGGCCAGCTCCAAGGTAGGCATCATAATGGAGGTGTATGTAGCTCAGAGGTAGAATGTCCCTGAGTTCAATCTGCAGTACTCAAAAAAAAAAACAAAAAAGCATATTTTCTCTTTGTTAGGAAAAAAACGGTGAAGAATTTGATTATTTCTCTTCTATGTGCTCAGCATGAGTGTGGCCTAGCATGTTTTGTTCACTTTTATGGGGGAGTATGCAATTATTTTCTTTAAAATCTTGCTTCTTGTGCAGTAAATTGAGGGTAAAGGAAGGTTCTTTGCCTCTGATCAATAATATAATAGACATTGTGAGACTTATAATGGAAAAAAAAAAGCACACAAAAATCACCAAGAACTAGACTAGATTGAAAAGCTCTTTTCAGCTTCCTGGGAACATCTGGTCTTTTCGTTTGATGAGTGCACTATATTATGCAAATTGTCGTGGAGTGTTTTGCGGTCGGTGCAGTGCTATGGGACTGATGTCAGTATGAAGGACATCAAGGTCAGGAGTGAGCTTGCCCAGAGAAGATGTGCCTGCCAACACATTTTCATTTGGAAAAACATGAGCCGAGGCTTATTAGCAAACACATTCATTTAGAGTCAATAAATGTTTTCTGGCTAACTACTAAGTACAAGCATGAGCTACATGCTGCAAGAGATACAAAAATAAGTAGTATTTTATCTAATAATGGATCTCATAAAGAAAAATTTTAAAGGAACCAATGACAACATGTCTTCCTGAAAATTAACCAAATATAGTGTCAAAGTGACATCTAATTCTCCATCTCTTTTTCGGACTCAAAAAAGTAGTGGAACTTACTATGTCTGCACTTTACTAAAGACCTTTCCACCCCAATTCAGGAACTGTGGTACTGATTTATATCCAGGGTACCTAGAATATGTGCAGAAGGCTCTTCTGAAAACACAGTGGTCTTACTGTTCTATCTGGAAAAAATATGAGCACATGTTGCATTCTGTTCCTCAATATATTTATACTTGGTTATATATGAAATGTATATAAAGTAAATAAAGATGATGCTTCAGAAAAATATGGTTAGTTAGTCCTATGGCACCATATATATTCTCTAGCACAAGTCAAGTTGCCCTTGAATTATGGATAAACTAGTTTGAAACACATGATTCCATAAGTAAATCTTAGTTTATAGAATAGACAGGCTCACAAAAAAAATTGAATATGATTTTAAAAATTTACAGTATGCTATTTATTCTTTTTCTTTTTAAAATATTTTTATTTGTTATTTTCTTTGTCTTTTTTTCTTTTTGATATCCAGATTGAATCCAGTGAGGAGGTAGAAAGAAATAGGCAGAGAGGGCCAGAGTGCCACAGTGGAAAAGCTTAATTTTTTGAGAGGCAACAGATTCTAACTAACTTCCAAAACTCCTGAAAGGACCAGACCTACTAAATATCCAGTGCTAATGAGATCAAAAGACTCCTGAGAGTGACCAGAGGTTTACAAAACTCCAGTTATTCCTGAAGATGAGCAATCCCAGGAGTTCCCAGTAAACAGTAAACAGGATCTGGGATGCCAACCAAGAGAAGAACACACACACACACACACACACACACACACACACACACACACACACACACACACTCACTCACCAAAAAAACAAAAAACACTAAATCCCAGGAAACCACCTCTGGGACCCCAGTTGGGAAACTCAAAGAAGCATATAAACTCCTAGATAAGTCACTCTAAAGGGTCACCCACTCAGGAACCCCTCCCTTTTGGGAGCTTTTCTCTGTCTCATAGGTCATGTTGGCTTCGAGAGAAAGCAGTGTGTAATTGGTGGCACTTGGGCCCTAGCAACTCTCGGGTGGTGACCAAAAGACTTGCTGGACATCAAGGCCAACCGAGGTCCCTAGGGATGGACTTAAACTCTCTTCCATAGATCTCATGGATTCTGGGAGAAAGCGTTTTGCAATTGACAGCACATGGCTTGGACTACTCCCAAGTAGTGTCCAGAAGGCAGCTGCCAGACACCAGGGTCCCCATTGCCCACAAGACTGTTCTGCCTCTTTTCCCCTTCCCCATTCTCATTACAATAAACTCTCTGCTCACCTTTCTGTTGTTTGTTAGTGTCCTTCATATGTGATAGACAAGAACCCTGGTAAGGAAAACGTCTATTTTACCAATGGCATTCTACCTCCAAGCTACACTCCTAGCCCTGTTTATTTGAAACAGAGTCTTGCTAAATTGCCGAGGGTCTTGCTAATTTGCTGAGGCTAGCCTCCAACCTAAAGTAAATAAAGATAATTCCTCAGAAAGATATGGAGGCTGAAGCCGGGCGTGGTGGCGCACGCTTGTAATCCCAGCATTCGGGAGGCTGAGACCGGAGGATCCGGGTTCTCGGCCAGCCTCAGCTACCTAGTGAGGCATTCCGCAACTTAGTGAAACCCGGTTTCAAAATAAAGAATAAAAAATAGGTCTGGGGGTGTATAGTTCAGAGGTAGAATGCCCCTGAGTTCAATTCCCAGTACCACAAAAAAAAAAAAAAAAGAAAGAAAGAAAGATATGGAGGCTGAAACAAAGATCCTCTTATTTCAGCCTCCCAAGTACCCTTTTGATTTTCTTTATAGAATTTGAGATCTTTTAGCCGGGTATGCTGGCGCACGCTTGTCAACCTAGCATTTGGGAGGCTGAGACCGGAGGATCCGAGTTCGAGGCCAGCCTCAGCTACCTAGTGAGGCACTCCACAACTTAGTGAGACCCGGTTTCAAAATAAAGAATAAAAAATAGGGCTGGAGGTATAGCTCGAAGGTAGAACGCCCCTGAATTCAATCCCCAGTACCGCAAAAAAAAAAAAAAAAGAAGTTGAGATCTTTTATTTTGGAATAATTTTATGTAAAATCATGACATATACCTTGAGCATTCTACTAACTGAAACAGAGAAGAACAATGAGCATATTCATTAGATAGAACTCTGCTTATATTTATGCTATAAGTGGAGCTACTTAAGAAAGCTGTTGCTTTAATTAGAACTATGAACACATGAAAATATTTGCTAATATGGCTCCTGAGTATAAAATGTAAATTTACTTGTGAAAATGAACATGTACTTGTGAAATGCAAATATATATTTATTACTATACACGATAGTAAGAGCAGGGTACTATTTCCTTGTCATTATGACTTGAAAATAATGATGGGCATATGTTGGAAACCTTCTTGGTGCACAGCCCTGAGGTCACTTCGGGCCAGCCTGGGTGGGCACCAAGTACTCACCCAAGTGGACATTTTTTGCATGCAGACAAGCTTCCAAGGCCCAGATGGGACCAATAAGTGGTATGGACTGTAATGTAACTTCCTTATTTCCCAGAATTGTTCACCCTTTTTTTCCCTGACTCATACCATGATTACCTTCCTGTTTTTTCCTGACTCATCCCATGACTGCTTTGCTGGCTCCTGTGCTTAATCATTTTTACAATGTTTTGGTTAAACTCTCAATAAAAGAAAGACATTGATTGAAGGAGAGCAGAAGATTTTCTGTCTTCTCTCCAGCTGCCCTGTAACTCTGATATTTGAGTCAGAGTCATTCATATACAGAAACTTCTAATTTCATCAGCAACTTCAGCAACACAGATATTGACATATGAACAAGTAGAACTCACATGCAAATAATGTGAACACTCATCTGGCAGATGACAAATCACGATCTTATGCATATGTGATCTTATGCATAAGTAATTGAGAAGTCCCAGAAACTCTTATCAAGGTAACTTGGGGCTAAGTGTGGTGACACACGCCTGTAATTCTGGTACTTGGGAGGCTGAGACAGGAATATCACGTGATTATGTCCAACCTTAGAAACCTTGTGAGGACTTCCACAAATTAATGAGACCCTGTTTCAGAACAACAAAAAAAAAATAATGAAAAAAAAAGAAGATCACAGGTTTATGGCCAGCCTCAGCAACTTTGTGAGGCCTTCCACAAATTAATGAGATCCAAAGATCCTATTTCAAAACAACAACAACAAAAAAAAAAATGGCTAGAGGTGTAGCTCAGAGGTAGAATGCCCTGGGTAAAAGATAACTGGGAAATAGTTCCAAGAATTCAGAACTGTATTGTAACTATAATGTAAATAACATAAAAGTAATCAACTTTATTATATACTACTGGTAATAAAAACTGCATATTTAAAATTTCAAGAATTATCCTAGAAAAATTATTCTACAAAATGATTTACACCATTTATATTTAGACTTCCCTGGTAGGCTGATGGCTGATGCAAAATGAAATCCTTTTTAATTATTTTGATTCTTTTTTTTTTTTTTTTGCGGTACTGGGGATTGAACTCAGGGGCATTCTACCTTCGAGCTATACCCCCAGCCCTATTTTTTATTCTTTATCTTGAAACCGGGTCTCACTAAGTTTCGAAGTGCCTCACTAGGTAGCTGAGGTTGGCCTCGAACCCGGATCCTCCGGTCTCAGCCTCCCGAATGCTGGGATTACAAGCGTGCGCCACCACGCCCAGCTAATTATTTTGATTCTTAAAGATAAATATTATGCAATTTCATACATTTTATCTTTATGTATACCTAACGTGCTTTTTTAGAAATCAATAAAAAATGTTGGTCTCCTTTAGAATGCCTAAACAATTAAAATAGTACTAGAGTTACCAAGAATTTTAATGCTGTATTGTACTGAGAAGTAATTAGATGTACATAAAAATAATAATTACATGACTACCATGAAATACTTACCAATTGTACAAAGCCCCCACAGGAATCCCCAGAATTTTGGGGAAGATTGTTTCTCTGTATTATCAGGACTTTCTCACTTCAGTAGTGGTTGTGTGTGTGTGTGTGTGTGTGTGTGTGTGAGTGTGTGTGTATTCTACCTCCAAACTGTACCCCTAGCCCTTTTTATTTTTTGTTTTGAGAGAGTCTCACTAGGTTGCTGAGAATCTCACTAAGTTGCTGAGACTGGCAAAGATCCTCCTGTCTCAGTCTCCCAAGTACTGTGATTACAGGTATACGCCACCACACCTGAGTCAGTAGTGGGTTTTAATTGCTATTATTCTTATTTAATTAAAAAGTTAAAGAATCACTGTTAGTTTATATTAGTTTTTCATTTGTCATTTTTTCTTTAATCATGATTTTAAGACTTTTCTATTTCTCTCCTATTCTTTATCATGAAGTTTACTTTTTCCACAAGAATGCAGTAAGGGTATAATGGACCATCTAAGAGGGCTGTCTGATTCTAAAGCACAGACAGGAGAGCCTAAACAGTCATATATTAGCCAGGCGTGGTGGCATACGCTTGTAATCTCAGCATTTGGGAGGCTGAGACCAGAGGATCCGGGTTCGCGGCCAGCCTCAGCTACCTAGTGAGGCACTCTGCAACTTAGTGAGATCTGGTTTCAAAATAAAGAATAAAAAATAAGGCTGGGGGTATAGCTCGAAGGTAGAAAGCCCCTGAGTTCAATCCCGAGTACCGCAAAAGAAAAAAAACAAAACAAAACAAAACAATCATATGTTAACATTATCCAGAGAGACTGACTACAGGGCATGAAGTTTCTGGTCATTAGCATTCATTCTGTACGGTAGCAAGGTTGATAGACTATGCTTGATTATGACCCATATAATATAGTCTTCAATCACGAACACAATCAATTTGTGTTTCTGTGTTCACCAAACAACTCTTTAAGTACTCATTTGATTTTCTGGGATTTCCAAAATATTAGGAAGGACTACCCTAATAGAGACACAAGTATCACAGTAGCGAAAAAGGGACTTTCTGCTTTTGTAAATTTGTTGACTGCTTTATGAACATAATTCTCACATGAATTTTACTCTCCCAGTTTGACAAAGATCATATCCTAAGCAGTAGTAAATTCACTAAGCTAAAGGTACCTTTGCTCAAAGGTCATAGTCATTTTGGCTGATACCAGGTTTTACTGTCATCTACTACCAACCTATTAAAATTTTAATTTTCTTAAACTAGATAAGAGTATGACAGCTTATGTAATTTTTAAAAAGTCTTATGAAGCTGAGTATGGTGGCACACATGTGTAATCCCAGTACAGAGGCTGAGATAGGAGGATCACAGGTCTGAGGCCAGCCTCAGCAACTTAGGAAGACCCTCAGCAAATTAGCGAGACCCTGTTTCGAAAAAAATACAAAAAGGACTGAGCTCAAAGGTAAAATGCCCCTGAGTTCAATCCCCAGCACCCAAATAAATAAATACATAAAAACATCTTCTGCAAAGAAATGTAGAAATGCAATAATCTTTCAGACTATTTCTTTTTGTGTGTGTGTACTCCTAATGGCCTCCATAGGTATCAGTTAGTTTGCAAATTATTTTCCCAAACTGATTCCAAGTACTTATCCAACTGCACACTAGAAATGCAAATCCTGCTCTACACATTAAACCATGTGGAATGTATTCTGATTACCCAATATAGTAGATGTGTTTGATTAGGATTAATTTTTTTTCTTCACTAAGAGTTGAAAAAGTTAATGGATTTATTTTGTGGCAGCATTCATCAAAATACTTTTCTAGCATTATGACTCTGAAAGTGTTCTGATATTTTATAAGACTTAACAGCAAGAATAATTCACTGTGAATCAATGTGGTCTTAAAGTTCTAAGAATCGACTACTCAGCATGTAGTAACTGGCTTTCAGTTTTAACTTTCTTTGATGATGGAGGCAGTTTCGGCATCTGAAAGTTGCTCACACCCCATTTAACATAATAGCTAAATAGAATTACAATCAGCTCGAAGAAAGCCCTATCACAGAGCAGTTTTTAAATGGAGCAGTTTTCTTTCAGAGCTATTGATTACATGCTCCTTGGGGATTGGATCCGGCTCTCTTTTGTAGTCCGTCTTTTACTACATTGGTTTGCATCATGGAAGATGAAATACACAAGTAATAAAAGGGTTATTTTCTGTAATGTGTTGGCATTTGTCACATTTGAGATTTATAAGCCACCTCACCATTCATTTTTCATATTACCTTTTTAAATATGAGCTCATTTCGTTACGGCTTTATGCCAGAGCTAAAATGTCAGCTATACATCTAGATCCAAAAGTTCAAAATGGAATTCAGTGGTAGTGACAGGGACTCCAAAGATGTTGGTTCTGCTCATATCATTCTTCAAATGCGAACTCTTCTTTCATCTCCACTGAAAATGAGACCTTCAGGAGAAAAGGATTTAGCAATTTTATCCTGCATGGAATTAGGATAATTTCCAATTTAGCCCTCATGGCTTAGTCTCTCTAATCTTTGTTTTCTACTCTTATCTTCTTTTGCCCTGTATTTGCATTATAGGACATTCTGGTCACTTTTCATGACATAGTTTCTAGTAATGTATCAAAATATGTATATATACAGAGGTAGAAAATTGCCTCTCAACAAAAAAGGATATAAAAGTGATTTTTCTATTTTCATCCCACAGCATATTCTTTTTTAATTAATTTATTTTTTGTACTAGGGAGGGAACCCAGAGAGCATTCTAACTCTGAGCTATACCCCCAGCTCTTTTTATTTTTGAAACAGGGTCTTGCTAAGTTGCTGAAGCTTATCTCAAACCTGTGATCCTCCTGTCTCAGCCTCCCAAGTACTGGGATTACAGGTGTGCACCATCACTACTGGCTTATCCCACAGCATACTCTCCTTTCTCTATCTCGTTGTTGTTGTTATTGTAGCTGTTGTTATTGTTGTTGTTTGGTACTGGAAGTTGAACCCAGAGTCATTCTACCCCCAACATATACCCTCAGCCCTATTTTATTCTTATCTGTAAACGGTCTTGCTAAATTGTTGAGGCTGGCCTTGAACCTGTGATCCTCCTGTCTCATCTCTCAAGTACTGGGATAACTGGTGTGGGCCACCATATCTGACTCTTATCTCTTTTAGTCTCCTGGATGTTTCAGATGAGGACCTTCCAAATTGGCAAAATAAACTTTGAATGTTAGAGAAAAAAGAGGATGCATAATATTTGCTACAGCATTTACATATATCATTGAGAATAATCCTTTCTGTCTATCTCATGGCTCTTTTGAATGTATATGTAAATATTTGCATGTCCGTACATTCATTCACCAAATGTGTCCTACATGTCTACTCTATTCACAGTCTAAGAAATAGAGTGCCAAGAAGAACTAGATAGAAAAAAATAATTTCAAGGTGAAATTCTCGTTTTCATATCCATTTAGTACAGGCAATAATTTCTATAAGAGTGTAGATATATGGAATAACCTTGCAGATAGTTTTAGTGGAGGAATTAGATGACATTGCATTTGGGCCTTGAAGAATGAGTAGACTTAGATGGAAAAGGCTGGGGAGTATTTCAAAGATAAATAATTGTATGGGCAAATATGCAGGTGAAGCTGGAAGCAGTCAGTGGACAGTGAACACATTTGCCTATTGCAGCATGCGATTCACCTTGGGGAATAGGAAGGAATAAAACCTGAAAGATAGAACAGAAGCTAGAGATCCGTAAATGCAAACATGAGCCAGTCCTCACAAAGGCAGGCTGCAAATGAGGAGTTTCACCTCCTAAACAAGTCAGCAATGGAAGTGACCTTGCAGCTTAAAACTATTTTTTGTTTTGTTTTGTTTGGGTACTGGGGATTGAATCCAAGATCCTTCTACCTGTGAGCTAAACCCACAGCCCTATTTTAGTTTTATTTATAAGTAGTGGGTTGCTAAATTGCTGACGCTGACCTTGAATCTATGATTCTCTTATCTCAGATTCTGAGATTACAGGTGTGCCCCACCATGCCTGACTGAAAACTAGTTTTTTGTTTTGTTTTGTTTTGTTTTGTTTTGGTTTTTTTGGTACTAAGGATTGTACACATGGGCATTCTACTTCCAAGTTACACCCCCAGCCCCATTTTATTCTTAATTTGAAAACAGAGTGTTCCTAACTTGCTGAGGCTGGCCACCAACCCGCGACCCTCCTGTGTCAGCCTCCCAAGTACTAGGATTACAGATGTGCACCACCACACCCAGTTACTTGTATTCTTTATGTATAAGAAACTCTGAGCTTCCACAGATCCAATGAATAAGTTTTTAAAGTCTGTGTGTCTGGGATTTAGCCTTGGTTTTCTTATATGATCTATAATTTTCTGTGTTGAGATTAGAATCTTGCTTTGAAATGGCTAAGCCTGGCTAATTGGATGACCTCTTCCTTCCAGGGACCACATCTAGTATTCTCTGTTCCCAGTTTAAGGCTAGTACTATGCTTTACACCCAGATCCATGGTGCATTAATCCATTTTACCACTACTTTGAAATTACTGTAGTTGTACCACAACCCCTATTGTGGACTCTAGAAGATGCTGCCCACCATGGAAGGTTGCCTCTCAGACAGCTTCCTGAAAGTTATTCAATGGTTTCTGCCACAGAAGGTCACTGCAGCTTCCTGACAATATTCTTGTCATACAACAACGACATGAAGCCTGATATAATAATTTTAAAAGAGTTTAATAATTGAGAGATCAGGGAGGAGATAGGTGACAATTCTCCTCACCTCTGTAGCCAGGGCCTTACTTTTATAGAAACTTTAAGCCGGGCGTGGTGGCGCACGCTTGTAATCCCAACATTCGGGAGGCTGAGTCCGGAGGATCTGTGTTCGCGGCCAGCCTCAGCTACCTAGTGAGGCACTCCGCAACTTAGTGAGACCTGGTTTCAAAATAAAGAATAAAAAATAGGACTGGAGGTATAGCTCGGAGGTAGAACGCCCCTGAGTTCAATTCCCAGTACCGCAAAAAAAAAGAAAGAAACTTTAGACAAGTCATCATAAAAGTTAATCAGACACAGAAACAAACAATTGTCACTGCTTACGATAAAGAAGGTCAGTGAGACAGACATGTGACAAGCTTGGAGGAAGAAGGGATTAGACATTACTGGGTGGAGAGGACTTCAAAGACCACACCATAAAGATTACACCAGGTCCCTTGGAATGTCCACTTGCAGATGAATTCCACCCAGATGAATACCATGTATTCAAACTGGGCTGGTCCGAGATGATAATCTCAATGGTTCTAAGATGACCCTTGACAAACCTCTATATCAAATAGTCCCTAATTATCATTAATACAGTTTAAACCTGATGTTATGTTGCCCCTTTGTGTAAGCTTAACTTCTCACTAGCACCTTCATTTCTGCATAAATATCGGCCCTATAGTCACACAGTTTCTTGCTTCCTCCTGTTCACTACTGTTTTGCTGCTATGGTCTCTGTATATCTCACAGTTGAAGCAAAACAAAACCAGAAAACTGGGTGTGACAGTGCACCCCTGTTATCCCAGTACTTGGGAGGCTGAGACAGGAGAATCACAGGTTCTAAGACAGCCTCAACAAGTAGTGAGACCCTCATTGACCTAGTGAGACCCTGTTTCAAAATAAGAGAATAAAATAGGGCTGGGGGTATAGCTCAGAGGTAGAATGACCCTGGGTTTAATCCCTAGTACCACAAAAAAAAAAAAAAAAAAGGCACTCCGCAACTTAGTGAGACCCGGTTTCAAAATAAAGTAAAAAATAGGGCTGGGGGTATAGCTCGGAGGTAGAATGCCCCTGAGTTCAATCCCCAGTACCGCAAAAAAAAACCAAGAAGACTAGTTATATGTGGTTATTGGGTTATTGGCAGTTGATCTGAGCTACTTCTGGATAGTGCCAAAAGGCCCTGCCAGCACTTGGTGTTGGCCATGGCCCTATAGGCTGTTACACTCCCAGTCTTTCCAGGCTTAAAATAAACATCAATATTCATAAACTGACCCATCTATCATACTCAGACTTCATTTGTGGATTTCTCTTGTGACAAAGGACTGTCGGTAAGAAAACTCGGCATCAAGATGATCAGGAAGATAGATAGCTATTGGAATGGTGAGAAGTAGTTAGGTTTCAGATATCTTATGTACTTACTCATGTAGGAGGTGAGAAAAAGATAGATCAAAGATGGTTTTTAGTAACTGACCTTTCTTCTTTGAGTGTTGGTATTCCTTAAATCCCTTCTCCCAAATTGTACCATTGTTGTCTTCCTTCCTTCCTTCCTTCCTTCCTTCCTTCCTTCCTTCCTTCCTTCCTTCCTTCCTCCCTTCTTCTTCCACTGAGGATTGAACCCTGGGCCATTCTACCTCTGGGCTACTGGGCTATATCACTGTTTTCTTTTTTATTTTGAAACAGGATCTCACTAACTTGCAGAGTCTTGATAAATTGCTGAGGCTAACTTTGAACCTGTGATCCTTCTGTCTCAGCCTCCCAAGTACTGAGATTACAGGCATGTGCCATCATGCCCAGTACAATGTTATATTTAAACCCAAATTTTGATACAGGTGAGGAAGTAGAAAGAAATAGGCAGATAGGGCCAAAGGACCACAGTGGAAAGGCTTAATTTCCTGAGAGGCAACAGATGCTAACTAAATCCCAAAACTCCTGAAAAGACCAGACCTCCTATATATTGAGTAGGTCCCCATTGCCCACACTTGTGTTCTGTCTCTTTTCTTCTTCCCTATTCTCTTTACAATAAACTCCCCACTCACCTTTCTGTTGTCTGTATCATTCTTCGTACTTCATAGACAAGAACGCCAGTAAGGAAAACATCCATTTCACAGATGTATTTGACTAAAGAGTTTTAAATAACTGTGCAATACTGTGACTCTACTCCCGAGGTTGAAGTAGAGAGATCCCATAATTAAATTTTGTTATGACTATTTGGCTGTTCCATCACCAAACAGTGAGCTCAGCCACATTTGGTGGTGGATACATGTGGCTGAGACAGGAGGATCACAGATTTCAGGCCAGCCTTGACAATTTAGCAGACCCTGTTTTCAGAAATAAAAAATAAAAATAAAAATAAATAGAATAAGACTGGGGCATAGCTTGGTGGTAGAAAGCCCCTGGCTTCAATTTCTAGTACCAAAAAAAATTAAACAGGGAATTCCTTGGAGGTGGGCAATGTGCCTTTTGTCTGTGAATTCACAGCACCTAGAGAAGTGTTGGACACATTTTAAACCTTTGAGAAAAATGTACTGAATATATATTTACATTCTAGAGATGTGTGCACAGCTTATTATTTTCCTCAAAGTAGTTGTTTGGGTTTAGTTAAATGCACACATTTATTCAACAAGTTTTGCAGATGGGAATTGGTTTCTAAGGGAGTTAGCAACTGGCAAAATTTGCATTTTCAATCACTCTATTGAGATTCTGTAGGGGGTCCAGTGGTGGGGGTAGAGAAGAAGGTGAGGGATTGTTTTGTGTTTTAAAAGCTTTATAGTGTGTTTGCAGCAAGCTGATAGTTCCCTTTGCTATTGCAGACATTTAGAAACCTTCCATTTACTGACTGATTCTCTGAGAATGATCTGAGTTTCTCTCTCTGGCCCAATACTCACTAAAGAAAGAAAATAAATGAAAGAATAAATAAGATCAATTCATGTTTTGAGAAGAAATAATTCTTGCCTTTGCAAAATTAGACACAGACATAGAAAACCAGAGTACAGTTAGTAAAAAAAAAAAAAGAAAAGAAAGAAAGAAACTACTCTGCTAATCACGCTAATCACAAAAACACAGAAATGACAAAGGATTTTATGAATTTATTATTCTTAAATGAAATAATTTTATTATAAGATACATGCATTACTTGTAGATGAATATAGTGTTATTTGGAAGTATATGTTAATTGTAACTGTATATTGCAAACTCTAAGTTAGCTACTTTTTAAAAAGTTTTAAAAAGAAGTGTAATGAGCTGGGCGTGATGGAGCATGTTTGTAATCCCAGCATTTGGGAGGCTGAGACCAGAGGATCCTGGTTCACTTCACGGCCAGCCTCAGCTACCTAGTGAGGCACTCTGCAACTTAGTGAGACCCTGTTTCAAAATAAAGAATAAAAAACAGGGCTGGTGATGTAGCTCGGAGGTGGAATGCCCCTGAGTTCAATTCCCAGTACCGCAAAAAAAGAAAAAAAAAAGAAATGTAATGAATATGCTAAAAAAGGAGAGAAAATTGAAACATGTAAAATGATGAACTATGCAAGTAGGAAAGATATAAAAAATTGTTCTCCTTTAAAGGCTGATAATTTTTTAGATAAAAATCTAAGCAAGATTATAAGAAAATATGCCCCAAATAAAATAGAATGATCAATAGAATCCTAGCCTACACTCAATATAAACAATTTTTGCCAGACTAATTCATTCCTCTTTTTGTTAAGTTTGCAGAACTGGAAGATCATCAGCAATGCTAGATCAATGATTTCTTTTAGTTTCACATGCACTGTAGTCTCATAGCATAGTGCAATTCATAGTGTTAGTGACATGCATGCACACAGCACTATGTGGGCTTTCCCCCAGCTCCTTTCCAATCCCCTTTCCCCATACATAATATTTGTTAAAAATAAATTTCCATGATGTTGTAAGAAAAGGCACATGTTCAAAAATGGCTTGGCAAGGTGATTTGATTTTTTTGCAAAAAAGGTCTCTCTACCAGGGAAGCAAAGTATGCAAGTGTTGTGGGATAACCCGGTCCCCACATGTGGGTCCTTGGCTTCCGTGAAAAAAAGAATTTTAACACGTGCCAGTCAGGAACAAAAAGTAGGAATTTATTTAGGAAAAATAAGGAAAGGGGGAGAAAAATGGGTGAGCAGGCATCTTCCTGGCCAGACACGTGCACGCGGGTAAGAGAGCGAGGCATGATAAAAGTCCGTCTTTTATGCGCTTTCAAGAGGGGTGGGCACAGAAGAAGTCTGGACCTCCTCCTTCTTCCAGGTATTGGTGGGCGACAGGTAGGCGGTCCAAATTGGGCCCTCCTCTTCCTCAGGTTAAGATGGGTGTTTCAAGATGGGTCTGACCTTTGCCCTGAGTGTCGGTGGGGGCTGGGATTCAGGGGATTAAAAAGGTGTGGCCCACTTAGACTTTTCTAAGATTGAGCACACCCTATAAGGTGGGGTCAGCTAAAACTCTCCAGATTTTAAAACTATATCTCTCCCTTCCCTCCCAATATCTCCTTTCTGCCTAAATTTTATTCCTTCTGTCCTACATCACAAGCACACCTGGAGGAGAGCCCTTGGGTCTTTTAGTCCTAATACAAAATTTTTGCACTATACTCCTATTGGTGGGAGCATGGCTTCACGGTCTTTAGGTCATTGGCTAGAATGGAATGCCAGGAGGGGTTGGCATTTGCAGCTTTTTAAGAAATGTTAGAAGCCAGGCGTGGTGGCGCACGCTTATAATCCCAGCATTTGGAAGGCTGAGACTGGAGGATCCGGGTTCACGGTCAGGGCAGCCTCAGCTACCTAGTGAGGCCCTCTGCAACTTAGTGAGACCCGGTTTCAAAATAAAGAATAAAAAATAAGGCTGGGGGTATAGCTCGAAGGTAGAAAGCCCCTGAGTTAAATCCCCAGTACCGCAAAAAAAAAAAAAAAAAAAAGAAAGAAAGAAATGTTAGCTTTACAAAAGGATGAGAGCTTATGCAAGATTGCAAAATGGCAATTTCTTAAATTAAGCTAATGTTTTGGTAGAAAAGGCTTAATTATATTCTCACATATTGAGATAAGCATTGGTATTCTCACATGTGTACATAACATCAGTGGTAGTGTTTCCTTCATTAATTCTCCCTCTAATACCCCCACTCTCCCCTAGAGCCCTTCCCTGGCTCCACTGGGGTTTCTCTTCCATTATCTAGAGTCCCTCTTATATCCTGATTACTCCCCAGCTTCCACATATGAGAGAAAATAGTCAGTCACAGTGTCCTCCTGATGAGGTAGGCTAGAAAGCGAAGAGTTAGGTAGGAAGGATGGTATTGGGAGGAAATATAGTTTTTTAAAACCAGGAGAGTTAAGCTAACTCCACCCCTTGGAAGTTTTTTTTTTTCTTAGGAAGTCCCGCCTCCACCTGAGGTCCACGCCCTAATCTCTGGAAGTCCTGCCCCCACCTGCAATTTCCGGGCCTATCTCACCACCTATCGCCCACCTGAATCTGAGGAAGAGGAGGATCCAAACCCTTCCTGTGCCCGCCCTCCTGGGGAAAAGGACTGGGAGAGGCTCGCAGACTTTTCTTTTCGATGCATTTCCCTGAGGCTCGCGGTTTTGCCCTCCTGCTTCCCGCTCCATGCCTTACCCTCCCCTTTTTTCCCCTTTCCCCCTTCCTGAGTTCCTGAAATAAACCCTGCCTGTTGTTTCTGACTGGTACATGTTAAAATTCTTTTTATCACGAATACCAAGGACCCACGAGAAGGCGATCGCATACCCCATTACACTCCAGGTCTTTCCATTCTCCTTCAAATGACATAATTTTGTTCTTCCTTATTGTTGAGTATAATTCCATTGTGTGGCTATTCCATAATATTGTGATCCATTCACCTGTCGATGAACACCTAGGTTGATCCCATAATTTGGCTGTTATAAATTGTGCTGCTGTGAACATGGATAGGCATGTGTTACTGTAATGTTCTGATTTTAGTCCCTTTGGAAAGATAGCTAAGAGTGGTATAGCTAGATCATATGGCAGATCCATTCCCAGTTTATGGTTTGATTTTAGAACAAGAATTGGTAGCTATGCTGATGTAATGGATCTATTTTGGATAATCCTTGTCTTAACTCTTGCCCTGTTGTGTTCCAGAGATTATTGGGTTTTAAAATAATAATACAGATTTTTTTACTCTTTTCCTGGGCCTCTAACCCAGTGCAAGTTGTAGTTCAGAGTTTTTCTCCAGATGGCACACACCTGTCATACTAGTAATTGGGAGGCTGAGACAAGAGGATCACAGGTTCAAGACCAGCCTCAGCAGCTTAGCAAGACCCTCAGCAACTTAGTGAGGTACTGTTTCAAAATTAAAAAAAATAAAATAGGAATGGGGTGTAGCTCAGAGGTAGAATGCCCCTGAGTTCAATTCCTAGTACCAAAAAAAATCTCTCTTGGTCTAGCTGTTTCATCCAATTTTGAGAATTTTTTTTTTTTTTTTTTTGCGGTACTGGGGATTGAACTCAGGGGCATTCTACCTCCGAACTACACCCCCAGCCCTATTTTTTATTCTTTATTTTGAAACCGAGTCTCACTAAGTTGCAGAGTGCCTCACTAGGTAGCTGAGGCTGGCCGTGAACCTGGATCCTCTGGTCTCGGCCTCCCGAATGCTGGGATTACAAGCATGCGCCACCACGCCCGGCTAATTTTGAGAATTTAGATGATCAAATCATCTTGCTAAGTAAGGCTGTGGACCCACATAAGAAACAACCATTATTTTTTCTAATGGAACTTTTCTAACTTGCAATAATTAATGATAACTAGGAATTGATATATAAAAATAGAGAAAGTAAAGATAGCAAATTTAGGATACTTAGAAGAACAATAGAGAGTGGCAGGCAATTATGATTACAAACCCAGAGTTTAAAAAAAAAATTAATAAAGAAGAGGGTAAAGCCATTTGCGCAGAAGTCTAGAAGAAGTGGCAGGGAACAAAATTTTATGGTTCAGTCCAAGTAAGGAAAGACATTGTTCCTAGGGATACTGGCAAAACTTGAAAATGGGGATCCAGGAACTAGAAGAAAAGACAGGGATCTAAGAATAAGATGACAGAGTTGATGTACAAAGTTAGAGTGGTATCAATAGGTAGATTTGAAGCAGCATGTATCCATTTTTTGGTAAAAGTCTTAGGCAAGTTCTCCTGGTCCTCTTTGACTAAAGGTCCAACGGGCAAACAGGAACTAAACCAGTATGTAAAAAGGAATGTTAAGTGCTATTAGCTTTCTAAATAAGATAAGCTGTGTGTCCTAAGCACCTGATTTGTAAAACAATGCAATGATTTTCCATACCCCCAACTCTGTAACCAAAAAGTATAAAACTGGCCTACACCAAAGTTCCATGTGACAGTGTTTAGGCTGCTAGTCCTAGCCAGCCTCTTTGGCACAAATGGAGTCTGATGTGTCTCTGTGGGTCACCTCGCAACAGATTGACTTTGTTACAGGAGGAGGGGTGATGAGGATGAATGATTCTGTGAGGGACCTGAGACGTTCTCATAGAGGGAAACCCACCTCAGGACCAGCAGGGTCTTTGGCTTACGTAATGGAAAAGAATCTCAGCAAGCTCCAGTCAGAGACATAGACAGGGGTTTACTTAGGAAAGTAGGAAATACACATTCAAGGGAGAATGTGGATCATCTCAAGAGGGAGACACATTTTAGGGGCTCATGGCTATTATATATATATATATATATATATATATATATATATATATATATATATATATATATATATATATATGTGTGTGTGTGTGTGTGTGTGTGTGTGTGTGTGTATATACATATATATATACTTTTATTGGTGCATTATAGTCTCACATCATAATGTAAATTTAGTGATAGTGACATATGTGCACACATGGCTCTTTTAAAGGAAACATGGTGAAGGGTGGGTGAAGGAAGGTATGTGAGGATGACCGCAGTCCAGTAGTGATGAAAGTGTCTAGAATTAAACCTGTCCCTCTTGAGGCTTCTCAGGACCAAGGCTCTAAAACCGGCAGTAAGCCTCCAGATGCCAAAGAGACCTGCGAACGCTACTCCTGTGAGCCTCTGGAAGATTTAAGAGTACTATTCAAGAAGACTGGATCAGGATAAGTTACATTCTCGTGATTTGCCTTATAACCTCATTATGCCTATCCTGACTAGACTTATCTGTCTCCTAATTTTTACATGGTTCTCCCAGGCAAAAACAAACTTTTTCCTGGATTGGTTACAGCAGTATGTCACAGATGCTATAAAAAGTTACTGCTGCATTTGGGGGCCAGCACCCACTTCCAATCCATCCACATTATCTTGGTGGATGTTTTCCTTTCCAGAGAGTAATTGGTTGATATCTAAATGGAATGGATTTTTCCTTCTCTTGGCTGGTATACTTTGCATCAGCATACTTTTCTGTTGTTTGGCTTGCTGTTACCTAAGACTAATATATCATATGTTTATGCCTTCTATTCCAGAACATCAGAGGATGATAGTTCAGCAGCCAACAGAAAGGCCTGACCTCCCCATACCTCCTTCAGATCAGTTAGGGGAAGACTTTCGGTCCCTGAATAGGCAGGGTCAACACCCCCTTGTCAGCTTCGAAGAGGTTACAGAAGTCAGACCTTTCTCCTTCGGCAACCCCTTAAGATTAAGGGACCAAAAGTCTCAGGGGGGGAAATGATGAGGTAGGCTAGGAAGCGAAAAAGTTAGGTAGGAACGATGGTATTGGGAGGATCCAGGAAAATATAGTTTTTAAAATCTGGAGAGTTAAGCTAACTCCACCCCTTGGAAGTTTTTTTTCTTAGGAAGTCCTGCCTCTACCTGAGGTCCACGCTCTAATCTCCGGAAGTCCTGCACCCACCTGCAATTTCCGTGCCCATCTGACCACCTATCGCCCACCTGAATCTGAGGAAGAGGAGAATCCAAACCCTTCCTGTGCCCGCCCTCCTGGGATAAAAGTCCAGTCGGCAAGAGGCCCTTCCCTTTTTTTCTTCGACCCACCTCCCTGATGCTCATGGTTTTACCCTCCTGCTCCATGCCTTACCCTCCCCTTTTTCCTGTTTTTCCCTTGAGTTCCTAAATAAAAAACCTGCCTGTTGTTCCTGACCGGTACGTGTTAAATTTCTTTTTATCATGGATACCAAGGACCCACGAGTGGGGTTGCGCGTACCCCATAACAAAAGGATTTCATTTATAGGGTTCTCAGGCTAATCATCGTCTCCATTATCTGATCAATAGCTGGAATGTCCCCATGTCTGCCTTGTTAGCAGTGTATAAGGGAATTGTAGTTTTGGTTTTTTGTTTGTTTGGGGTTTGCTGTTGTTGTTGTTAATTCTATGATCTACAGATTTTCCAGGAATTTGGGAGAGACAGGCCTGGAAAAGAGAACTGGTTTGGGGAGTGAAGGTTGAAGAAGTTTAATATCAGGTTCTTATATAAAAGTTATATTTTATATTTTACTTTTCCTTCCTATCTTCCTCCTTTCTACCTATTTATTTCTTCTATCCTACATCAATTTGATAATTGGTCTAAGCCACCTTCTCTTCACCCTGATCAGGAATAGTATTGGTTCCAAAACAAAGAGAAGAGATTATTTAATTTTTAAGAGCTATAAAATGTGAGGGAATTTAGTGACAGAAAGTTCATCATATTTTAAATCCTCCTCTCCTAGGTATAAAAACAAGGAATGATTGATCCCTTTCCCCCATAGGTAGCTCAGTTGGGGGATAAGAAGGTCTGGCAGCTTCTGTAGAAAGACTTTCCTTAGCCTTATGCTCTATCTTCTGGTTGATGCTCCCTAGTGCATCTTTCCTCAACGTGGAGCTCAGGATGTCCTGTCCATTAGCTGTTCTCCATGTCACAAAGGCTTCTCTAAAATGCTGTTTGTATATCTTCATAGAATGATGGTTGGCATTTCTGAGGTTGCTTACTTCCATATAGAAATACCAAAATCCAATATCCATTGACTAAGTCTATAGTAATACTGCTTGGAATTGTCTCTTTGCACCTTTCCTAATGAACCAGTAACAGTGCTGCCACTGAGCCCCCTAGTGGCAACGAGGGAATCTTGCAGCTTTTTCAGGGTATGCCTCATGTAGATTACTCTAGTAATCTATCTAACTTGAGCCAGGCCCTGAAATCTAGATCAAAGTAGAATGTTGACTTATAGAGTACTCCTCAGTGTTCCATAAGCTCACATATAGCTTTCCTTCGTATGACAGTGTAGAGTACATCATGCTGTCTTTGTAAAGCCCATGCTACATTATCTAGGGGATTTGCTAACAGTCCCCAGAATAACACAAATATTGTAGAGAACTAAAATTATCTCTGACTTAGAAGGTTGACTTTAAACAATCAGATATTTGTTAAAGCAACTTTTATTTAGTGATCTAGCTCTAATAAGATTGCCCAAATTTTCTGTAGATACAGCTTTGTATAGTGATCACTGAGACTGAAAATAATTTTGAGTCCCTTCATAAACTTTATTGTGTGTGTGTGTTACTGGAGATTCAATGCAGGGACATTCTACCTCTGAGCAATACCCATAGCCCTTTTTAAAATGTTTTATTTTGAAACAGGGTCTCGCTAGGTTGCTGAGAGCGTTGGTAAGTAACTGAGGTTTGTCTCAAACCTATAATCCTCCTGTCTCAACCTCCCAAATACTGGGATTGCAGGCATGCACCACCACACATGGCTTGGATCACCACTCCCTATTGAAGCTGATCTGGCTCTGGCTCTTCATGTGAGTAAAGCATTATTTCATCCACGGCCTGAATCATGTCTTTCTTGGTGACCTCAATATCTGCAAACTGTGCGATGAGTTGGCACCTTGAGACCACTGCTCCTGACGGTAGGAAACAGGTGTCATTTGCTTAGCAATTCCAGCCTACATAGTCTCTTCAAAATCAAGTGAAATATCAGCACTTGCTCTCTATGATATGGTTCCCTGAGAACTAGACTCATTTTGGGACCTCTCTGCAGTCTTCTACATCCAGACTCTCAACAGAAATTGCATTTTTCAAGATCAATTTCTTTTATGGCTTACTTCAGTGATATGTGACATCTCTCAAATAATAAAAATGATTCTTTCCCTTTGAAAAGAATAATGTTTGCCTCGCACCAACCCTTATAGTATAAGATACTGAAGTACAGTGACGACATTCTAAATTACATTTATAGAGCTTTACTCATGATGAGAAATTATTTTTGCAATCATTGCATGGCCATATATGAGGTGAGGTTTGAAGAGAGGGAATGGGGGCTCTACTGGAATCAAGGGTTGTATATGTTAGCTGATTTAACTTGTTACTGTTTTCTGTACTGTTTGGGTGTGGTTGGTTAAACAAACAAATAGCTACCATCTATAAGACTGCTCATTATGTGTTATATACTAAAATATGTAGATCTGCATATTGTCTTAGTCTATCCAGACTGCTATAGCAAAATACAAACTGAGTGTTTATTTGTGAACAATAAAAATTTATATCTCACAGTTCTTGGTGCTGGGAAGTTAAAAATCAAGGCTCTGAGTTGGGCATGTTGGAGCATGCTTATAATCCAAGTGCTTGGGAGGCTGAGACCGGAGGATCCCAGTTCGCAGCCAGCCTCAGCTACTTAGTGAGGCCTCCACAACTTAGGGAGACCTTGTTTCAAAATAAAGGATAAAAAATAGGGCTGGAGGTGTAGCTCAGAGGTAGAATGTCCCTGGATTCAATCCCCAGTACCTAAAAGAAAAAAAAAAATTAAAAAAAATCAAAGCTCTGGCAGGTTCAGTGTTTGATGATGGTGAGGCAGGGCAGAGGACTTAGGAACAGGAGAGATTGAAGAAGGCCATCTGGTTCACCTTCTGTGAGGTCGGGGAAGATGAGCAGGGAGGTAAGAGACCAGTGGAAGCCAGGAGATCAGGGCCCACTAGCCCACAAAGTAACAATTCAAATTAAGGATTGATATTGATTAAAGGACATTGGTCCTCAAGACTCAATTCTGACCAATCATAAAAGAGCAGATGGGGAACCTCAACCTCAATAAGGTTTCTTTCTTTCTTTCTTTTTTTTTTTTTTTTTTTTTTT
>PVLC010017172.1:0-34233 GCA_004027655.1 Graphiurus murinus
CTTCCTTTCTTATTGGTGCATTGGAACCATACATCTTAATGAGGTACAAGCTGGTAGCAGCTTACATGCACACATCACTCATTTAGAATTTTCCCAGTTCCCACCCCATTTCCTTTCCCTTCTGCTTAGTGACTGACTTTGATGTTTGTGAATCTACATCATGTGCATTAGGGTGTTTCCCACCCCTCTATCACCTTCAGCTTTGTTTTCTAAAGTTTGAATATGATATACCTGGGTGTATGTTTTTTGGTATTCATCCTGCTTGATATTATTCTGAATGGAAGTTTTGAATACTCAACCAATTCAGAACTGGTTGAGTGTCTTTAATTAATTTGGAAAATTCTAAGCCACTATTACTTCAAATATTCAGCTTATTTCCCTTTTTCTTTTTCTTCTGATATTACCATTTTATACACATTATACCTTTTATAATTATACCATGTTTCTTGGATATTCTGTCCTATTTTCTCCCCATTCTTTCTTCTCTGTGCATTGAAATTTGGAAACCTTCTATTGGCATAGCTTCAACCTCACTGATATTCTATTTCTACCATCTCATTTTTATTTTTTCTGGAGTTTCCATCTTTCCACTTACATTTCCTAGCTGTTCTTGAATATTGTTCACTTTTTCTACTGTAGCTCCAAACATACTAAACATAATGCTTTTTAAGTTCACAATCTTATTATTTCAAATTTTCTGTCATATATGAGCCTGGCTTTGTCTTTTTAGGCTGCATTCTTTTTCTTGCCTTTTAGCATGCTGTATAATTTTTCTTGAAGGTTGGACATGAGTTATCAGATAATTAGAACTGTGATAAATAAAGGTGTTAAATGAGGTTTTATAGGTATCTGGCTAGAAGATAGGCTGTGTTTTTAGAGGTTAGAGTGAAATTTCACCTTTTGTTTTTGTTTTGATCTTCCTGGATGTTTTTGAGTTATCTTGGAAATGTCCTCTTAAATAGTTTGTCTTATAGAATCATCTCTGTTGCAATTTGCTGTTGTTATCCTGGAGCTCTACTGATGTGGTGACAATACACTGGGGAGGGAAAGCAGTCTATCATCTTAGCTCTAAATCTCTGTTCTTGGTGGGCCAGAGTCCCTGCACTGTGACCATCAGATGAGTTTCTTTGCCTTTTTTTTTCTTCCTTATGTAGGATAGGAAAGCTAGAAAGGTTGGAAGTTGGTTAATTGCTCTTGCTCCAGGTCACATAAGGCTTTGACAAACTAGTTTTTCCTGAGGTATGACCTGAACTGCAAAAAAAAAAAAAAAAAAAGAGGAAGGACAGAATGTTGCAGGTATTTCAGATGGTTACTTACACATTTCTCTGTGAAAGTGAGAATTTTTATTTTTCAAAATCTTCACCAAAGAACAAAAGCATATATACTATTAATTATTGACAAAAGATTTTTAATATGACCAAATTATAGTAATAGGAAACATATTAGGAGTTGTCAGGGAGTTACGGAGGAGATAGATTGGGAAGGAAGTGAACATGGCCATAAAGAGGCACCATGAATGATCCTGGGTGATAGAAATGCAATGAATCTTGACAGTATCAATACCAATATTTTGTTTGTGCTATAGTTTTATATATTACCACTGAGAATAACCAGATAGAGTCATGGGATCCCTCCATATTACTTAATACAATTGCATGTGAAATGCTAATTTTCTCAAAGTGAAAAGGTTAAACATCAAAGAATAAGCTCTACAAAAAATATGCAATGTCTATGTGAAGAAAACTTAAACAACTCCTGATAGACCATAAAAACCCAACCATAAAAATGTTATTTACTCTGAAGTTAATTTGATATCAATGTGATACAAATGAAAATACCAATATTTATCTCTTTTTCACACACTAGAAGTAGATGATCTGATTTTTAAAATCTCATATGTAAAGAAACAAGAATAACCATAAACTCTATAAAAGGGAAGCAAGAATGGGAACCAGCATTATTACAGAAAAAAAAGACTATTTGCCCATGTATTAAATATTCTGACACTGAAAAAATAATATACAGAATAAAATGGAAATAAAATCTTTGTGTGTGTGTGTGGCACTGGGAACTGAACCCAAGGACATTATACCTCTGAGTTACACCCCCAGCCCTATTTAATTTTTTTTTTTTAATTTCAAAACAGGGTCTCAGTGAGCTGCAGAGGGCCTCTATAAGTGGCTGAGGCTCACTATGAACTTATGATCCTTCTGTCTCAACCTTCCAAGTACTGGAATTACAGGTGTTTGCCACTGTGCATGGCAAAACAAAATTTTTATGTATGATAAAACGGTTAATTATTTGAAGAAAAGATAAAGCATTCATTAAGATACTAGTACACTTCACAGTGCTTAGTATAAAATATGCAGAATTTATAAAAAGGTAAGCATATCACTTGATATAATATTCTCCAGTTTCTTCCATTTTCTTACCAATGATATACTTTTGTTCTTCTTTATGGCTGACTAAAATTCCATTGTGTGTTTATATCATGTTTTCTTTATCCATTCATCTTTTGACAGATACCAAGTTTAGTTCCGTAATTTGGTTGTTGTGAATTGTGCTGCTATAAACATGGGTATGCATGTATCACTGTAAATATTTTAATTAATTTGGAAAGATACCAAGGAGTAGTATAACTGGGTCATATGGTGGTTCCATCTCCGTAGTGGTTGCACTAATTTGCAATCAAAATAGTGTTCCTATTTTTCCACATCCTTACAAACATTTGTTATTGTTTGTGTTCTTCATGATTGTTTTTCTAATTGGAATTAGATGGAATCTCATCTCAGGGCAGTTTTGATTTGCATTTCCCTGATTGCTAATGATGTTGAACTTTTTTTTTTTTAATCTTTTTTGGCTATTTGTATTTCTTCTTTTGAAAAGTTTTGATTCAGTTCAATAGCCCATTTTTAGTTTGGTTATTTTGTGTGTGTGTGTGTGTGTGTGTGTGTGTGTGTGTGTGTGTGTGTGTATGTGTGTTAAGCCTTTTTTAGTTCTTTATATATTCTAGATATGAATGAGCCCTCTATTAGAGGAGTAGCTGGCAAAAATTTCCTCCCACTCTGTAGGCTCTCTCAGACCCTTGATTGTCAAGGGCCATATGCTTTCTCTCATATGTGGAATCTAGAACAAAAATAGAAATCAAAAGGGACTTTAGTCAAGTGAGGAGATAGACTAGTAGAATTTAGGGGATACGAAGAGAGATGGGGAGGAGAAAAACAAGGCTTGAGGAAGGGAACAATGGTTCAAATAAGGTTATGTATATGCATGGAGGTACCACTACCAATCTCATTAACATGTATGGGTGGGAGAAAGGGGAGCAGGGGGATAGTTCAAAGAGGAATACATCAAGTGAGTGTGCATATATTTATGTATCACTTTGAGTCTCACTGTGATGTATAATTACAATGCACCAATAAAAATGTTAAAAATATTGAAACCCATAAAATATTAGACAAAAAGCAATGGAAATTTTTATTTAAACTTGAAGTAATTCCTTTTTAAATGAAACTGAATTACAATGCAATAAAATATTTATAAATATGAAAGTATAAATTTTTAAAATAATCTTATGCATGGCAAAAATTGTATGTCAAAATACAAATGGCAAACCAAGAATATTTGCAAATCATGTCACCAGGAAGTATTCTAATATCCCAAATATAGTTTGTAGAAATTGATAAGAAAAAAAAACACACACACAGAACAGAAAGTTCACAGTACAGAACATGGAAATGATTCACACATATGCAGTGATGCTCAATTTTATTTATAAAAAGAAAAATATAAATAAAAAGTAGGCAGAGATGCCATATTTCCCTCTATAATTGGCAAAAGTTTAAAAATTTGATAACACAAGATGTTGGTGAAATGGTGGGAGAAATACACATTCATTACTGGTGGGATTATAAGTTAGTGCATCTACTGTGAAGGCCAATTTGGCAGTGCTATCAAAAGTACAAATGTATTTACCCTGTCAATCAGAAATTCCACTTATCAGCATATACCCTGTATATTTACTCATATATGTTTGAGGTACTATATGAATAAGATTGTTCATAGCATTTTTTGTAAATAGCAGAAATATAAAACCATCTCAAGGCTGTCAATAAAGGAGTAGCTGAATTAGTCATGCTGCATATTTATGATGAAACATTATGCTGTTATAACTATATGAAAAACTAGAATATATCACTAGTATATTATCTGGAAACAAAGCATAACATAGAAATATATAGAAACACACATATACCTACATATATGTATTTAGTATGCAGCTGTCTACAACAGGACAATATTTTAAATATGTGAGTATGTGTGAGTATGTGTGTCTGTGTAATACTGTAATCTCTTATATTTATACATTTATTTCAAAGCTACCTGAATTTTAAATGAATATTAAACTAATAATAGTTTAGTGAGGGAAAGAATTGAGTGTGGATTATGGGGAGGGATGAAAAGGTTTTACTGAATGAATAATATTTTATATTTTTGGTGTTTGAGTTATGTGACTATATTACAGGTGCAAACAAATTTTTAAAATTCTGCAAAATAGAATTAAGATAAGTTATAGCAAAAATGTTACATGCTTCAGTTTATTTAGACTGAGTTGTTGGCAAAAGAGCAGTTTCTCACATGCTGCTCTTTGAAACCATAATACTTGGGGTCCACCAAGAAATCTGTGCAATGTAGAACTTTTTACCTATCTCTATCGTTTTCAATAGAAACAGCACTGTGTGTATTTCTGTTTGACAGAATGGTTCCACTCACTTAAATATTGGAAAATATCAAACAATATAGAACATGTCATTAAAGATGTCTATTTGATGCCTCTGGCATAAGTGAGAAAATGAATAAAGAATGAATGACTTCCTTGATGAGTAGAAAAACACATTTGTTGCCCTAGAAATACAGATTTTGTGTGTGTGTGTGTGTGTGTGTGTGTGTGTGTGTGGTACTACAGAGTCTCACTAAGTTGCAGAGAGCCTAGCTAAGTAGCTGAGGCTGGCCATGAACCTGAATCCTCCGGTCTCAGCCTCACAAGTACTGGGCTTACAAGCGTGCGCCACCACGCCAGGCTCAGAAAATATTTTGAAAGATCTGCTATAATCACAGGTATCAGACCTTGGTGACTTCTACTTTTTAGGATACTTTCAGCTCAAATGACAGTAACCCTCACTTGAACAAGCTTAAATGATAAGGAAATTTGGTGTTTCATGTAACAGGAAATTCGGAGGTAGGATGGGCTTCCAGATTGTCTGCAGCAATGTTTTAATGGTGTCATGCTTGTTTCCTTCTGTCTTCCTGTTCTGCCCATCCGCATGGCCAGGTTCATGCAAGGCAGGTAACCCTCTGGTCTTGTAGAGCTGCCAACTATGGTCAAGATGATATACATTCTTATTATATCTAGCAGAAAAATGAGCTGTACTCCCTGACTATGGTCAGGGCAGTAGCGGTGGGTACAGCGAAGCCAGGCTCTGCCTCTTGTGCTAGGTGGTCACAGCAGTAGTGGTTAGCGCTTATCAGGTCAGTCCTGAGGCACAGGTTTGGATATCATTCCCCCAAAACAAGTCTTGAGAGTCTGTTTCTCCATGCCTCCTCAGAAATGCATGAAATTGTAAACATTCTTTATTAACATCTCTTCTGCTTAAATTAGCCACAGTGGACACACAAAAGATAATATAAGCACAATTAACAGAGAAATGATAGTTGGAAACCCATTTGGAACATATGTAACAGAGTTAATAGCTGTTGTGTGCAATGGGCTTTCACAAATTAGTAAAAACAAATAAACAAAAGAGACAATGTCATCAAAAAGTGGTTTAAGATGAACAAATACTTTACAGAAGAACAGATGCAAATGGATGATAAATATATGAAGATATGCTTATATTCACCAGTAGTGAGTCAAATATAAGTTAAAGGAGCCATTCACTTTCATTTTTTACCCATTGCATTGTCAAAAATTAAAATGTTTGAGAAGAATTGTTTTAGAAAGGGAAACAAAGAAAAGTGAATTTCATAAACTTCTGGTAACGTGTGAATTGCTTTAGACATTTTGGAAAGAAGTTTGACAGCATTTCCTAAAATAGGACCTATATACAGTCTTACAGTCTATTGCTGCTCGCGTAATGGGTGACTTTTGCCAGTCCATGTGGGCTCCTGGAGAAAGCCAAGCCCTAAGGGTACAAATGGTAGAGCAACATGGGGCAGGAACCTCAAGGAAACAGGAGACGAAAACTGAGGATATGATCGATCCCACCACATGCCGTTTTGCAGTATGTTGAACGGTTGTCATGTTGAGTTGCTCTGCACATTTATCCAGCTCTTGCTCTGTGCCAAGTATCCTGCTCTGTTTCAGGAATGGAATAACCTAAAGCAACCACCTCCTCCCCTTCCCTTGCCCCCATCTCTTCTCGCTCCAGGTACTGAGAGCTCAGAGCAGTGACATCATTGGAGCAGGAGGGGTCCAGGTGGGCTCTTGGGACTGTTTGCCTCCTGGCTTGCTGTCCAGGTTCTGCATAGGTATCTGTGAGAGCAAAATTTGTTTCTTCTTTTGTGGATCATCTGTATTTCTTTCCTATTCTTCCTTTTGCCACTGCATTTCTGTGGCAGGTTCCCCAACCTGACCCTTGCCCAGCCTTGAACAAGTGGAGCCTCAGAGTTACCACACTGAACTTGGACTCCGATGCTTAAATTCAGAGAAATGTTTTTAGAATGAGATTCCTCTTTGTGGTTCTACTCTTCTTTGTCTGATTGTCATTTTCATCAACCTTGTTTTTAAGCATTTTTTAAAAAAATTATTGGTGTATTGTAATCATACATCTTTGTTAGGTGCAAGCTGGTAAAGGCATACATACACACATTTCTCATTTAACCCTTCCCCAATTCTGCCCCATTCTCTCCCCCTCCCTCCTTCTCATGTTCCGTTTAGTGATTCACTGATATGTTTGTGAAAGTACATCATGTGCATTAGGGTGTTTCCCTCCCTGCCCCATCACCTTCAGTCAAAACTATGGGATATGTACACAATCGAATTTTACTCAGCCATAAAGAAGAACAAAATCATATCATTTGCAGGGAAACAGATGGAACTGGAAAACATTATGTTAAATGAGATTAGTCATTCACAAAAAGTAAAAAATCATATGTTCTCCCTAATATGCAGAAGCTAGGGAGAAAGTGGGTCATAAGAGGGACTCCAGATAAAGAAGGAGAAAACTTAGATGAGCAAAGAAGGTGTTTTAAAACATCTTTTTAAAACTCCACTAGTAAGAAAAACCTCTTAATAAAATTAGTTTCTGAAAATACTTACTAGGGAGCTGGGTATGATGGCTCACTCCTGTCATGTCAGTATTTGAGAGGCTGAGGCAGGAGAATCACAGGTTTGAGGCAGTTTGGGAAACTTAGCAAGACCCTGTATTAAAATAAAAAAAAATAAAAAGGGTTGGGGGTGGAAGCGTAGAGGTAGAATATTCCTTGGTTCAATCCCCAGTACAACAATAAATTAAATAAACAAATAGTTTAAATAAATAAATGCTTACCAGAGGCTTCTCACTCTCAGTATCCTCATTCCTACAATAGCAAATATCTTTGAAAAGATAGCTCTCTCTATTGCCAGTTCTTTCAAAAATATATATCTATACAGAAATATTGAACAGAATAGTGTTGACCTATGGCTGGGTCCATTTGAGAGATCCCTTGTTTTTATTTTTATAGGTTCCATTACAGGTGATTTTATTCCTAGAGGAATTCCAGAGAGGCCCAGAGTTATATATTGTATTGTCTGACCTCAGAGAAAGAAACAAAGTTAGAAACTTAGCAGCAAACTTAGAGTGATCTGGCTAGGGTGACTTTTCCAGATGTCTTTGGGCTTTGCAGGTTGGTACTGTCTTCAAGGAATCGCTTGGGTTTGATTTAACATTTTCTAAATTGGTTCACTCACCCCTGAGTTTGGAGATGTATTGCTTTGTGCTCCCTCAGATTAATGTGCTGCCAGCAGCTCGGAAGCTCCCATCTTAGGAAATTCATTAACACATTGGGAAATCCGGAGACCAGGTGTGGTACCGAAAGGTTAATCTATCCTCATTCCTTCTTCATTGCAAGTTCAGAGTGAATTATACTCTGGTCGTTTAAAGTGAACAAATGAAGGCAATATGCCTTACCCATGCTTAAAGTGTGATTCACGCACTGCTTGATTTTAGCCAAGATGCATGGGCATTGTGTATTTATGTGCCTCAGACACATCCTGTAATTCCTAAACACCTCTAGTATGGTGTCTTTATGGTCTCTTTAGCTATTTTAATTGTCTACTCTTTTTGCTTCCATTCATGCTATGGTTTGGGTTTCAAACATCACCCAAAAGACTGATGTGTTGACAGCATGTCCTCAATACCGCCATATTCAGAGATGAAATAATTGAATCAGAGCTCTGTTCTCATCAATGGACAGATATTTGAGTGGACTTCCCGGGAGGCAGTGTAGGCAGGTAGGGTGTGGTTTGAGAAGGACCTGTATCTGTCCCTGTTTACTTTGGTTCTCTCTCTCTCTGCTTTCTGGTTGCCATGAGATGAGCGGCTATCCTCTGTCACAGGCTACGCTGCCATGATGTCTGCCTTGGAGTCAGCCAGCTGTGGACTATACCTGTGAAACCATGATCTCAAATAAACCTGCTCTCCTCCTTGTTGTTCATGTCAGGTATTTCAGTCGCAGCAACAGAAAAGCAGACTTAAACAATTCATGAGTGAAAGAAAACCTGAAGGCACCACTACACAGATACAGACTTTCTGGGCCATGCCAGTATGCATAGGAGAACTAAAACACTTTCAGGATTGAGAAGGACTGGGGATCTTAGTCTGGGTGCCTTGGTCTGGTTAGATTTATTTCAGCACCTTCTTTTGGTCTAGATTCAAACTTCCTGACTCCCATGTGTCTTTATTCCCTTAGACTGCCATCACTCCCTTCTTGCTTTATCTTAGCACATTTTCCATTGTCCACCTAAGAAGCAGCGCTGAGTCTGCTAACCATGCATGTTCCATTGCTTCTTCCTCATTAAAGGGAACCTCGGTTCACTAAAAGTCCTGGCCGACCTCAGCCCTCATGACTGAGATCTACTTCTAGGAAAGCAGAATTTCCTTTTTTTCTCTGTTATCTATTATTTTTCCTCGTCTCTTTCAAGCACCATCCCCGACCCTCACAGCTTAACCTTATTTCAGAGATTACCAGGTTTACTTTTTGATTTTACTGTTTTTCATTCAAATTTTTCCCATAAAACCACTTTACTATTGCAAGATGAAATATTATTTTCATTATTCTCCTACTCTGAGTGCGAATAGCAATAACACACTTGCGATGTATAGTGAGTCCTGTGGTAAATACATGATAATACATAAGAATGGATCATTTTAATGAAATATTTTATTTCCTATTTTGTTACTTGGTGTAATTTGGTTTAATTTGGCTCCACTAACCTTTTTGCTCACATGTAACTCTTAGAACACATTCCTATGAGCATTGCATATTAAAAAGAAAGAAAGGGAGGGACAAAAAGAGCCAGTCAGCATCAACTAAATATCAAGGTGAACATAAGGTCAGGTTCAAGTTTGGGGGAAATAAACGTGAAGTATCAAAGAATGTGAGGAAAAGTCCCCACAGATTGTTGAAACAGGCACAGCATATTTGGTGAAATGTGCTCACCAAGACAGAACGTTAATAATGGTCTCAATTTTATCTAAATTGTTATTGCTAAGATTAGGAGAATAAAGGAACATGTGAGGATCTGATACCAGGGCTTGTTATCTTAGGCCCGAGACTTTTGTCAGAGATGTAGGAGTCGGATCTGAGACAAGGTTCCCAGCTGGACTATTTGGATGAGAGAGCTGGTTCCTTTTCTTCTCAGCCTAATCATTAAAGTGAAAAATGCCCTTGTGGCAGAACAGCTCCATAGGCCTGCCTTGTTTAATAGGTTCTTTGCAAATTATATCAATTCTTGAATACCATCCAAGTTCTTAATGATGATATTTCTGAAGGTGACAAAGCTTGGAAAAATTCATTGCAGTCTCTGGTGTTTATGATTTTTCTCTAATCAAATGATCATTTGTACACAGGCCTTTTAGTGGTGGTCTAATTTCTTTTAGATGCTGGTAACTGGTGTTATGATAATATGATTTGGGTAATCCTGGGGATCCAATCCTTGGCCAGTGGTGGAGCCTAAAGTGGTGAGTCTCAAACATCATAAAGAGGGGTTAGCAACATAGGCAGCACTTGTTAAAAATGATCCACATCCTAAGGATAGAAGCTGTGAATAGGTCATCTTATATGATGAAGGGGGAGTAAGATTGCAGATGGAATTAAGGTTGCTAATCAGCTGACCTTAAAAATAGGGAGACTTTCCAGGTGAACACAATATAATTGCAAGGATCCTTAAAAGTGGAAGGGGGAGGCAGAATTGGTCAAAGTGGTGAGTTATGGGAAGAACTTGACCCTTGCTTTAGATTCTGAAGGTGGACAAAGGGGGTCCAGAACCCAGGAATGAGGATGGCCTCTCAAAGCTAGAAAAGGACCCTCCCTTTGAGCTCCTATAAAGGATTGCAGTCCTGGGGACACCTGGATGTTAGCTGAGCGAGACCTGTCTCAGACTTCTACAGAACTCTAGAATAATAAATCTGTGTTGTTTTATTTTGAAAAAAATTACAAAAACCCATTTGCTGAACCCAGCCCCCAGAGTTTCTAATTTAGTTGTTTGGGGTTGGGCCTGAGAATGTGCACTTCGGACATTCCCAGTTAGAGATGATGCCTGTGCTGTTTGTGAACCTAGATTTAAAAAAATAACATCAGCCCATCTGAATATGTAAGAGTGAAGGAATGTTGGAAAAACTGATCACAGTTGCAGATCAACTAATTACATTGCCAAAGAACAACAAGCAAGGAACTCTCCCTGAGGTCCCTCAGCATACTGTGAGTTAATATCACAGAACTTGCCCCCTCTTTCTGCTGTACTCTTTGTGCCTTTTGAGTATTGGTTCATTTCTCTTTCATATATACAAACACACACATTTCTCTCTCTGTCTCTGTGGTACTGGGGATTGAATCCAGGGACATTATACCTCTGAGGTACATCCCTGGCCCTTTTTATTTTTGTTTTGAAACAGGGTCTTGTTGAGAGTTTTCCAACTTCTGGAAATTTATTAGAACCCTCTTGGCATCAGTTTCCTTACTGAAGAACAGTAATGCTTATTTATAATGTGATTATTAAAATTAAAAGAGCCCTCATGTCCTTGGAAAAATACAGGTGCATTGTGATGCACAGTGCATATTTATTACTCTTGCTTTTTATTGGCTGAGAACATCTTTCTTCCCTCTTTTTCTTCTTTATATCCTTTCTCTTTGTTTCCATGCTTTCTACTTCTTCTCTTTATTCTTTTTTTTCCTTTCAGGTTCACTGAGCTGGCTATGATAGTCCTGTAATTAATGTGTCATATCATATCTAAGCTACTCCTCTGTTGGAGGCCATATAAAGTTCGGAAGGGGCAGACTTCTCTTCTCCTTCATGATTCTGTGCCTTCAGCTTCCCCAAGCTCTCCTCACCAGGCTTTGCAGGAATCTCCATCCTTATTCATAAAGGTGTGCAGCAGTTTGCAATAGGAATCACAGATCAGGGGAGAGGAGTTTCAAGTTCTTTCTAAATATGCCTTTCCCTGGAGTCCAAAGGGAGATGCCCGAAATGCCAGGCCATTCATTAAGTCAATCTGAGATCAGGCATTTTTCTTTAGAAAGATTTCTTCTCATCTACTGAAAAATATTAATCTCCCTTCCTAGAGTCCTCACGCCCAATTTACAGAGATGAAATGCTTGGAAACATTGCTTTTCCCCATTCAGGAGACAAATCTAGGTTATTTGGTCTGAATTTGGGAAGAAAAGATCAAAGCGCCTAGAAATTGTTACTACCCACAGAAGAGATGATAGGGACAGGAGAAAAATCTGATGAGAATTTTTGCACACATGCTTAGGATGCACAATGGTTTATGTATGTATATATTTGTGTGTGTGTGTGTGTGTGTGTATGTGTGTGTGTGTGTGTCTGTGTGTGTGGTACTGGGGATTGAACACAGAAGTATTCTACCTCTGAGCCCCCCAGCCCGATTTAATTTCTTATTTGGAAACAGGCTCTTGCTAGGTTGATGAGAGTCTCACTACTTGCTGAGGCTGTCCTCAAACCTGTGATCCTCCTGTTTTCCCAAGTACTGGGATTACAGGAATGCAACACCACACCTGGCTTGTAATTATATTTTTTATAATGTCTTTAGTTTGTTATCAGGGTTATACTGGTCCTTATAAAATGAATTGAAAAGCATTCCTTTTCTACTCTCAGAAAGACTTTGTATAAAAATAGAATTATTTCCTTAAATATTGATAAAATTTATCAGTCAAATCATCTAGCCCTGAAGTAGTATTTGTTGGAAGAATTTCTTTTTATTATGAATTCAGTATCCTTAATAAATATATGACTATTTGATGTTTTACTTTTTCTTGTAATAACTTTGGAAAATAGTGCTTTCCAAAGAATTTAACTATTTCATCTAAATTATCAAATTTTTGACATAACACTCCATTTTATCCACTTAGTGTCCTTTTAGTCTTTTTAGGATCTATAGTGATAGCCCATTTTTCATTACTGATACTGAAAGGTTGTGACTTCTCTTTTTTCTTCATTAATAATATCGAGGCTTTATCAATTTCTTTGATATTTTAAAAGAATAAACTTTTCCATTGCTATTTTTCTATTGCTTGTAAATTTTTGTTATTATTGATTTCTGTTCCAATATTTTTCATGTTCTTCCTTTTGATCATTTTTTCTAACTTCCTAAGATGTAAATGCATGTCATTTATTTAAAATTTTTCATCTTTTTTTTTTTTATATTTTTTTTGCGGTACTGGGGATTGAACTCAGAGGCATTCTACCTCCGAGCTATACCCCCAGCCCTATTTTTTATTCTTTATTTTGAAACCGAGTCTCACTAAGTTGCGAAGTGCCTCACTAGGTAGCTGAGGATGGCTGCGAACCCGGATCCTCCGGTCTCAGCCTCCCAAATGCTGGGATTACAAGCATGTGCCACCACGCCCGGCTTAAAATTTTTCATCTTAATGTAGTCTTTAAGAGCATAATATCTCCCTATACAATATTTAACTATCACACAGATATTGCTATGCTAATTTTAATATTATTTTGTATAAAATCTTTTCTAATTTTTGTAATGATTTCCTCTTTGATCTGTGGCTTATTTAGGTATCTGTTATATAACTTCAAAATATTTTGAGAAGTACAACATATTTTTGCGTTGATTTTGAATTTGATTTCATGTGGTTAGAGGGCATGCGTTCCGATATTTCCATCCTAGGAACTTATTGATTTGTTATGGGCTCGCCTGTAGTTTTTCTTGGTGAACATTGCACATGTACTTTTAGAAAGTGTATGTATTGTAAGAACAGAGTGCTGTGTTCTGTAAATGTCTGCTAGGTCCAATTAATTGATACTGTTGTTCATACTGTTTATGTCCTTACTGAGTTTCTGTTAAGTTGTTCTATCAATTACTAAAACAGGATGTTAAATATTTACAAGTATGATTTTTGGATGCTTTGATTTCTTACTTTAGTTCTACTAGCTTCTGTTTCATGTATTTTGAAGTTTGTTATTTAAGTGAAACACATATAGGACTGCTATTTCTCACTAATGATTACCTTTTATCCTTGTGAAATATTCCTTCTTATCTCTAGTAATATTTGATCTTGACATGTATTTCATCCTAATATTAAAAGAGCTATACTAGATTTCTTGTGCCTACTGTCTTCAGGCTGTATCTTTACTCATCATTTACATTCATTCTATTTATGTCTTTATGTTTAAAATGTGTTTTTTTGGTAGGAATCATATAGTTGGGTGTTGGGTTGTTATCCAATCTGACAATCTATCTCAATGGTACTGTTTATACTCAATGCAAATTTTTATATAATTGAGGTCAAGTAAACTATCATATTGTTTATTTCCCATTACCTCTTCTGATTTGGTTCCTGTAGTCATCCTTTCCTGTTATCTTTTGAGTTCACAATTTCTTTATATTCAAATTTATGTTCCTTATTGGCTTTACTGTTAGAACTATTTTGATTTTTTCTTTACTGGTTGTACTATTACTATCATTACACATTCTTAACTTGCCATTATTATATTAACTTGTTAATATTATATTGTATTATTTTATATTTTAGGCCTTTCACTTTCTATTTCTTCTAAATTCATACTTCACTGTCCATATGTCCATAACATAATATATATATATATATGTATGTATATATATATATATATTTTTTTTTCAGTACTGGGGATTGAACCCAGGGACATTCTACTTCTGAGCTGCATCCACAGCCCTATTTTTTACTCTTTACTTTGAAACAGGGTCTCACTAGATTGCAGAGGGCCTCACTAAGTAGCTGAGACTGGTGGCAAACTTGTGATCTTCCTGTCTCAGTCTCCCAAGTACTGGGATTAAAAGCATGTGCCACTATGCCTGGCTCATAACATAATATCTTAATGATAGTATAATTGTCTTTCTTTGCCCCTCCCTTATATTCTTGTTATATATTTTATTTCTATGTGCATTATTGATTAGGACTTGATGTTATTAGTCTTGATTTAAACAGTCATGATTTTTTTTTCCCCTAGTGAAGTTGAACTCAGGGCCTATGCATATGAGGCAGACACTCTTCCACTAAACTACATCCTCAAGCCCTTTTTATTTTTTGACAGGTTTTCACTAAGTTGCCCAGACTGGCCAAGAACTTGGGATCCTCTTGCTTCAGCCTCCAGAGAAGCTGGGGTTACAGGCATACAACATCACACCTAGACCTTACTCTTTTAAGGAAATTTTCAGAATAAGAAGAAAGGGATCTTTATCTGTTCACTGAGCCTCACTACTTCCCACAGGTCTGAATTTTCTTCTGGCACTTATTCTTCTGGTGGGAGAATATCCTTTGGAATTTTTTTGTACTAGCCGCATGTTAGTAACAAGTGAAGGACATTTTATTTTTATATAAATTTTAAAATCTTGGAATTTTAAAACAGTTGTTTCATTGTCTTCTGTTCCCTATGTATTCTGATAGGAAACCAAACATTGATATGATTTCCCTTTATGTATTGACTTTTCTATTTTTAGAAAATGCCTTTTAGTAATTTGACTCTCATGGAGCTGGGAGTAGTATTCTGTATTTATTCTGCATAAAAGCAAATGAGCATCCAGATGTGGTGCACATGCCTGTAATCCCAATACTTGGGAGGCTAAGAGAGGAGGATTGCAGGTTTGAGGGCAGTCTCAGCCAACATAGCGAGACTTCCAGCAACCTAGCAAGACCCTGTTACCTTGTTTAAAACAAAAATTACAAAGGGCTTGGAGTATAGGTCAGAAGTAGAATACCCTTTTGTTCAATTCCCAGTAAAGAAACACACACACACACACACACAGTAGATGAACATCTTGCATCTTTAAGTCAATGTTTTTCATCAACTCTAACCTCTTTAAGTCCATTACTTCTCCAGAATATGTTTCTGCTCCTATTCTCACTCTATTCTCCTATGGGATTATCAACTAGACATCATTTAGACCATTGATAGCATCCCACAGTCTCTGAAGCACTGATCATTTTTTTCTGCCATTTTCCTCATCTTTTCTTGAGTTTAGAGAAGTTATCTACATTCATACATCCAATCTAAAATTACAAAACAGAAAAAAAAGATAACCACCTAAACCGGCACATTTGAAAAAGCAAGTATTGTGAGGTTTCAGATGGACAGCAGTCCCTAGCAATTTTGAAACTCCATTGGTCAAATATTGCCAGGTTTTCCTGCTTGAAGTGTAAGAATGTTCCTTAATCAGGCCCCAGGTCTGCTTCCTGATATTGAATGGCTTCTCAGCCCCTTATTTTCCACAATGCTTGTCTTTGCCCTAAGGGATGTCTTCCTTTTTTGTTACCACTTCTGAAGAGGGCATTGAGAATATATCCTTTGAGTAATATTTTTTTCTAGCCACTTTCCTGCCTCTTGAAAACTGGAAGCCCAGAAGCTCTTTCTACATTATAAGTATCTTAAGTCTTGCCTAGAGATACCTCAAAAAATGGACTTTCAATATATTTGAATCCATCTCATTCCACATGCCAAAACTACATTCATAATTCTTTTAGTCTATGTCTAGACTTCGAGTATGTCTGTCTGCTTTGGGACTATGGAATTAAGATTCCTAGAAGCCCTTTTGTCCAGCTGAAACAATCTGTTAAGCATTACCTTAATTAAACCTTTTATATATTTTAGAGGTTCTTATAGCCATGATCCTGGTTCATTCTCCCTCCTTGGGGCCATATCTTACTGACAGCACTAGTACTGTGGTTTTGATATCTTCGCCCAGGCTGTAAAGCCAAATGGCTCTGAATATATAAGTAAGTCCTAAAAGCATCATTTTATTTGTAAGGTAGTATATTTATAATGATTAGTTAACCAAAATCTTAAATTTTGTTTGTATTTTTTAAAGGAAAAAAGATTACTATGCACATAGGGGCTTAACTAGGCACAGCTATAGCTATCTGAAATGTCAAGAATAATTTATTCTTAAACTGAGTGTGGTGGAGAATGCCTATAATTACAGTACATGGAAGGTTGAGACTGGAGGATCTCAGGTTCAAGACCAGCCTCAGCAACTAAGCAAGACCCTGTTTCAGAAAATAAAAAAAAGGGGGTGAGGGTGTAGCTTGGAGGTAGAATGTCCTTGGGAATCAATCTCCAGTAAAACACACACACACACACACACACACACACACATACACGCACACACACACCACATACACACACACACAGAATTATTTATTCTCTTGAGTACTTTCGTATAGCCAATACTTATCTCTTTCTTATATTCTACAACAGGGAAGCTATTGCTATACTGGTAATGGGTGGCATTCAATAAATACTTGTTGAATTAAATTCAATATGTGTATCAAATGTCTCCATCTCTATAGCCTCCCTTTCCCAGTCTATTCCTGCAACTCCCACCTGCACACAGGAAATAAAAAACAAGATGAAATGAAACATGTCTCTGTCTAGTGGTCATTTTCTCTAACAAAGCTTTGCAATTGCCAATGTTATAAAATAAACATACTTTATTGTTAATACATTGGCAAATGTGCACTTGGTTATTATATGTGCAGGTACATATGCATAAGCATGCACAAATGCATATGTAAAAGTTAAAACACAAATATGTACACATATTAATATCTGAGAGAAGGCAATCCTGTCAGATTTTCCTAATGATAGGATTTTCTCAGGTTTCATATTATTCTCTCTAAATGAATTCCCTTAAATCATTTGGAAATTAGGAAAATGAATTTTGTTATATGTTCATGTTCTGGAGGAATACATTCTCTCTTTCACAATAGGATGCTACTTTTCATAAACAGATTAGCAAGAAGATTTGGTGGTGATTTTTAATAAGTCAGTCAAGTTAAAAAAATGCATGGTAAGAAAGTGCAAAAAAGAAACAATAAGTTAATCTCTCAGTGAGACTGTCTAGGTGCCAGTCTCCTTAGCAAGCTGCCAAAGAGATTCTTTGCTCCAGTGTGTTATCTAGACCAACTCCAAAATTCGAAGAGACAGAAATCTACCTGACTCCAAATTCTTTGTAAACCACAGGATGTGCAACCAATTGGTATGAGAGCTTGAGAATATTCAAATTGTCTGCAAACTTTGGGGTAGATCACTTCCCTCTTGATCAATGTGGTCAAAGAGCACAATGAGCACTTTTATAAAGCATCCTGGCCAATCAGAAAGTTTGAGACAAGCCCAGATGCAAACTTGGAAAGCAACCTCCACCTCATGAGATTTCTTTGGAAGCAGAGCCCATAGAACTCATAGAAACTTCTAGATATGATATCATGGGCCTCACCTGTGAATCTTTAGAGTCTGCAGTCATCAGCCCAACTTACAATGACTCATGCATGATTGTTGACAAAAGGAGGAAACAAAGGAGAAGGGTGAGAAGGTGACCCTAGGATCCTGCAACAGCTATGTGGTGAGCAGTGAGGATAAGGAATTGTCGAGGACAGAGGTGTGTATGTGACCAGCCACACTCCCAGAAACACCAGGGGTGAGGGAGCTCCAGGACTCAGGGCCTTGAGTACCACCAGTTGTCCAATCTGCATGGATGGATACTTGGAGATTGTACAGAATAGATGTCTCTACAGATGTGGCCACATGGTCTGTAGCCAGTGCCTCACAATTCCCTTAAGAATGCTAACACTTGCCCAACTTGTAGGAAAAACATCAACCACAAGGCACCACCCCATTTATATACAAAGTGTTCAGAGCTGCTCAGGATAGAGGGATGAACAGATAGCCTAGTAGGGCTCTCTGCATGGTATCTGCCTCCAATATCCTGAGCTCAAAAAGACTATTTCAAAACCACTATCTGATATGTAAGCTGCTCTTTTTTTCCCACTCTCCCTAGATCTTTTTGTTATTAACAGTTTGCTGCTACGGAGCAGGCTACTGGGGCCCTCCAGTCTGGCTCTACATCTCTGCTTCTCTGGGTGATCCCATCCCACAGTAAGAGAAATAGAGTTAGGCATATTGGAGCTGAGAATTGTGGTTCTAGCCTCTCTGAAGCCCACATATTGCCAAGAAGTTTAGCTGTTTGGAAAGCTTGCCCCAACTCTTCTGGGTACATAACATTCCCAGGCATCTGCTAGTTGACCAGTCAACCTGTCACATGGTGACCAACGCAGGTACTGCCCACTCAGCCCCAGATCCCAGATGCAGGAGCAGCCCCCTAGAGGCTCAATCACTGGACCTATTTTCTCCCCTTGAGAGTCAGAAGTGACCTGAAGTTCTGCAGGCACCTTGTTGATGTGCAGGGTTTTCTGCAAATCACAAGAATCTCTGCAGGGCAATCCCCTTTTTCCTAAGAACAAAACATGCAATAAAGCCTGTTCTAGACCTACTTTTCAGCAGCCAAGAAATGCCACTCTATTCCTGTCCCCTCCTCAGAGCACTAATGTTGTCTGTGGAGCAGGGCCCAGTCTACACTAAGTCTGTTCACGAACTATTCTCAGGGCCCTTACCTATGATCCAAAGTTCTGCACCTGACACAGTACATTCAAGGACAGTGGGGCAGATACTATCTGCATGGGGCAGATACATATTTGAGATCCATATCTCACTTTTCTTATAAAACTTGTCCCGTGTTGGCCACACACTCCCTAGTTCTCAGCTTCCTGCTCCCACTGCCTAAGGTCTGTCCAAGTATGGATACTCAGAGGTGATGTTAGTAACTGTGGCTTTGTCACCCCTCTCTTTTATGATTTTACATGAGTCACTAGTGCCCCTGTTTCAAAGATGCTGGCCCACCTAACCTGGCACTGACTGACTTGGCTTTTAACTCTTCTCTGCAAGTTGGCACTATTTCAGAAGCTGCACTTCTGGCCAGTTGGGCTTTGATTCATTTGGGCTTTTGAGTGTGTGTGTGTGTGTGTGTGTGTGTGGTACTGGGGATTGAAACCCAGGGGCATTTTACCTCTGAGCTACACCCCCATCCTTGTTTTATCTTTTTGTTTTGAAATAGAGTCTTTCTAGGTTGCTGAGAGTCTCATTATGTTGCTGAGGCTGATCTTTAGCCTGCTATCCTCTCATCTCAGCCTCCCAAATACTGGGATTACACTTGTGTGTCATTACATCTAGCTGTGCTCCATAGGTTTTGGTTGGCAAAGCATGGTGACTCTTCCTCTCCAAGGGCCCAGATAACAACCTCTGCTCCACTCCACTGGTGTGGGGGCCTCGGTTGGTTCTCTCAGCACAGAGGTGACTCAAGCTGGCCCTAGAAGGGGAGAGGCCTTACAGTGCCAGCCTGTCTCCCCCTACACATCTCCCGTTCCTCACAAGGCTGCAAGATCAGCAGCCTCTTCGTGTAAAACATCTTCCATAATCTAGGCAGGGAAGGGGCACTTCTGGCTTTGCTAGCAGTACTGGACCTGCAGTGTGCTTTTCTGAAGGAGCAGGGACTCAGCACAAAATTCACTTCAGATGGGGCTGAAAGAGTGTTCCTCCTCTAGGTGAAAAAATAAAAACTTTACTCTTCATTTTGACTTTTTAATTGTTTGGCTTACTTCTATTTAGTTTGCATGCGAGTAGTAACACCCTACATGGAGTTGAAGAGGATCAGGTATGGTCTCTCATCACTGCGATGTGTAGCATGTCTGTCCCCTGCTTGGATATCAGGGTGCTTATGTTCCCCCTCCATCAACATATCAGACCCCTGTATCATATGCAATGTCCGTCTCTAGAGATAAACAGCAATTTATCAACTTAGTATCTAAATTAGAGACACTATATAGATCCTTGTTGAACTTTTATTGTGGGAAGTTGAAGCAATATTTTAACTAAGTCATTGGGGGAAAAGATTAGAGTTTCAACTCTGATTTGCTAAACTATTAGATAATTGATCATTATTGCACAGAAATCATGAAGGTAAATTGCAGCCAATTAAAACTAAATTTTTTCCAAATCCACTTCTAAAACACTATACACGATGATCCAGGGCAAGTGACTATAAACTGGAAGCACTTTAGTAATACTTAAAGATAGAGTAGTCACATTTATTAGGCCTCATCATAAGCAGGTTTTGCAATAATTTTTATAAAGAACCCACTACATTTTAATGGGCACTTTAAGATGGAAATAATTATCTAACTTCAGGTATCTGTGACAAAGAAAATGGAAAGCTCTCCACAGCTAAAATTAGATTCAATTTATAGACTTTACCTAATCACTAGGAGTGTGTGTGTGTGTATATATACACATATGTGCATGCATACACACGTATGTGAAGAGACACACAGAGAGAGATGGAGGGAGAGAGATAGAGAGACAGACAGAGAGAGATGGAAACAGGAGAAAGGAGAGAGACAAGTAAGTATAGATTAAAAATTGGTGGGGAAAACAGTGATAAAAGTTATATTATTTTCCTTTAAGACAATAATAAAACTCATTCAGAAACATATTTAACAGATCACTCATTACTTCTAAATTTACTCCAACAATACTAAAAAGTAATTTATTGAACCATAATATTGCTGCATCTATTTTTGTCTGAATTCATAGACTCTCATGAGGTTTTAAAAACTCATTAGCTTATAGAGTTGCACTAAATCAGGAGGTTCACTAATAAAATAAAATTCTCTTGTGTTTAGGTAGCAAATTATACTTGATAATTGGTTCTCTATAAATTGCACTTTGATGGCCCTTGTCCACTGTTTATTTGATGGAGAGGGAACTTCCCCCATACCGTTTCTTGATGGCATATACATGTAATTTTGGCATTCTCTTCTTACAGTTAAGCACTGCTACTTGTTTAAGTTGTATGTTTGGTAGCTTCTAAGTTTGCATTTCTATGTTTTATATTTACATTTGCTAACAGATGTTAATCATAGTCAATGTTTCTGGTGCTTTGTGATCAACATTGGGGCTTTGAGGTTATTGTGACAGAAGTTTCCTTAGGACTATACTCTTTATATTTTCAACTTCAATAAATTTCATTTGGAAACTGGGTGCATCAGTTTGACCCACTTCAATAGAGTTCTGTTTGTGAAATGAAATGGTACATGTGAAAGCTGTCATGCAAATAAAGGTCATAATATTAAAAGGGCAGACTGAAAAGGGCAGGAAGAGCGATGTGGAATGCAGAAGTCTCTGCTTCTATTTCACATGGTCAGCAGTGGAAGGGCATTGACTTTTCTTTCCTTCATTGTCTTTATCAATTGATTATAAATGATGGGTTAGGCTGAGGATGGAGTGTTTTCAGTCTGTTCCTAGAATCACTATCTTGAAACTTCCATTACATCTTATTCCAGAAGGATCCCGCTAGGTTCCATATCACCAAACCTTTGCATAATGGCATTACAGGCTGGATCAGCTGAGGCAGGACCGGGAGAGAGAATATGTGTATCTTGTACTCCCTCGTTCTTGTCTTTCCTTTGTGTTCTCCTTTCCAGCATTCCTCCTCTCAGTTTCCTAAAACCTTCCTGGAATGTTTTATTCATGATTTTCCTACAGGGATGGTATTCCCATATTCGGGAATACTCCCTTCCTTTTCTTTATTAAAGTTCATCTGTTCTTCATGCCATTCTTAAGGCGATGTAGAGAAAGAATGTTCTGATCCTTATGCAAATAGTGGGCTAAACATTGTTAAATATGGTTATATTTTCTGTCTTTAAAGGTAAAGCTTGCTTGCTGCTTTATTTATTTATTTATTTATTTATTGTTTTTGGTACTAGGGATTGAGCCCAGGGGCATTCTACCTCTGACCTATACCCCCAGCTCAGAGTTTTGAAACAGGATCTCACTAAGTTGCTGAGGTTTTCCTTGAATCTGCAATCCTTCTGTCTCAGCCTCCCAAGTACTGTACCACCACACTCGGCTAAGGTAAAGCTTTTAGTATACTAAATCATACTGCAAATCTCTGGAGAAAGTAAAACAAAGCTTTTCTGAAACTTATTTCACTCTATATCCTTTTTTTTTTTAACAAAAAATTTCCTGGAGCTCTACTAACATTTTGCTGGACTTAGAACAAGATTCATGTTCTTAGCCTTAGTTTCTCTCTGATAGACAAAGGAGACTCTTTTCTGTACATCATGGAAAATGAAGCTTGCATGTGCTTTCTCCTAAATGAGTTTCAAGCATGTGTACTTTTGGTTTTCCTTCTTTCTGTTTGTTTCCTCCAAATTGCTCTTCTTGTTTATGCCTGGCCAAATCCCCCCATGCTTTGGAGTTTATTTCATGTGCCATGTCTTCCACGTGGATGCAGTCTCTCCTGCTTCCCAAAGTAGATTATTTTGTTTTTATTTTTTTGGTAGCAATCACCTTTTTACATGTTTGGAAAACATGTTTATTCACTTTGCAATAGATTATATAATTGTTGAAGCAAAGCATGAAGAAAAAAAGCAAATTGTCACTACAGTTTTATCACTAAAAGTAAACACTATAAAGATTTATTATAGCTTTTCTGTTATTTTATACCCATGCACATTTTTAAGTTTCTTAAAAATAGGATTATTTACTATAGTCTACTTTGTTCTAGTTTTTAATAAATTTTGAGCATCCACCTATATTCCACATTTAATACTTCTATTTAATTTTATTGTTTACAATAATGATAATATCACTTATTTAACATGTTCTTACTATATGCCTGACTATGTGCTGTATAGAATGCCTAAGTAACATAGTTTGATTTCTCCAAATTATTCTTCTATAAGGTACATGTTATCCACATTTGATAGACAAGGAAAGAATCATATGAGAAATTAAGTATATTGCCCGGGATTACAAAATTAGGTATCAGATTGCAAAACTAGGCATTAGATTGCAAAACTAGGCAGTTCCAATCCTATCACACTTTGCTTCAAAGCCTTGCACTTAACTGTTTTCATTGACTCCATTTGTTTCATATGGAAATTAACTTAGTCCATTTCCTATTCTTGGATATTTTGGTCATACTTAGTGTTTTTACCACTATTATTAAAAAGAAAACAAAAATGTGATTAACATTTTAATAGAGAAATCTTTGAATAGATTTATGATTATTTCAATTGGATGAATTCTTAGCAGTGAAATTGTATAGTTATGAATATTATTAATATTTCATGACAATAGATATCTAATTAAAATTTCTTCCCCAAGTTTTTTTTTTTTTTTTTTTGGCAACCACTTAACTAATTTAGGGCTGAGAAAGTAATAGGAACTGACACAACTTGTGATCTTTACCCATGATGAGGGTTTTAGGGGAAAAGAAATCAGTGGGCCAATATATCTGAGCCTTAAAACACCCTTCTGATCTATAGTTATTAATTTTGTTTATGTGAGAAACGTTTCCACCTACCTTGTCTCTTTGATCATGCATTTTGAAGCTGGAACCCTAATTCAGGGTAGTCACTTTTACAAAGGAAGTAGTTAAATTTGAATAATGATCATGCTTCTTAATAAATACATCTTGTACCAGCAATGTGGTTTTTACAGGGAACTCTCTTTGAATCCTTCTACTACTAAATTTCCTGTGTGCTGTAAGCTGAGGCAGATAGTAATTATCATAGAAAATACTGTATAGCATTGACAGATTACTGAAGTGCAAATTATCAGGATTAAACAACCAAATTGATGTTGGAGCTGGAGGGCTCGCCTTCTTTTACAGCACTTCTTAGATTAGGGGCCAAATGTGGCAACCAAGGGCAACCTTTACCCAGGGCATTCTTCAGAGGCCAGCATTACAGGCTGTAAGGAGTGTAAGGAATCTCTAAAACTATTTATTTATCTCTACACTCTTTTCTCAGTGTTATGCAATCTGGTAAATCCTGTTGAAATGGAAGAAATCATTTGCCATTTTATTTAAACAGTATTTTGGATCACTAAGTCCTAAATAGTTTATTTTAAAGTTTATCTAATACCTATATAATGAGACTAGTTTACAGATAGATTCAACTTAACATGTTCAACAAGTAATACATATCATTTAACTTAGATACATTATAAGATATGAAAAAACAGACCAAGTTATGTTATGTGCATATTTAAATGTATCACTCTGAACCTCATTCTTATATATAATTATAAAGCACCAGTAAAACATAATTAAAGACTATAATTTTGAAAAGTTAAGATTTTGAATTGAGGATCATATCTCCCTTCCAGAGTAGACTATGCACTAAATAGCCCCCAAATCTCCTTGAACTCAGGACAGATTTCTTTATTATTCAGGCAAATGGCTGAAACAGGGTTACAAAAGTTTCTATAAACCCTAAATGTTTAGAATTCACATTTTTTCCCCAATTCTAGGAAACTAATACAATATATATTACTAACTACCTCCAGGGAAATCTGTAAATCCCCCTACTATCAAACATACTGTGTTTTCTGCATTGAACGACAAGAAGAATCTCAAGAAATAGACAATCTGTAGTGAGGAAAAGAACTCTTGGAAGGGGAATTAGAATAAAAACTTAAACTCTGGGGGAGGAGCAAGAGTTGTTTCAGGATGAACTCATTAAGAAAACAAAACAAAAAAAAAACTGGGAGTTGAGAAGGAAACTGTCTCCATAGATGAAATAAAGGCACAAAGAAAACTAAATTTCAATGTTTAAAGGGGGCTAATTTGATGACTGAATAGCTTAGGGACTACATGTATTCTCTAATTTTCAGCATTCATTGCCTCCAGTAACTAAAAAGTAACTTTACTACAGAGGACACAATGGCTCTTAAGGATCACCAGGTTCAACTGAGAAAGTTACTGTCCTGGCTCAATAAGGTCCTCCCTCCCATGTCATGTCCTTCTGCTGAAACGATTGTTCCTTCTTTCCCAGTGGCCTCTTGGTGGCTCTTGGGTGGAAGAGATACTCGCCTGCCCTGTAGCATCTGCTCACCCAGGAGCATCCTGAAGTGGAAATACCCTTCCTGAGTCAATATTATTCTCCAAGGGTTTCCAGACATCAGAGAAAGCCTCCTGCACACCCACAGTTGTAGTTGGGAGCTGATGTCAATCTGAAGCTATGAACTAGGACTATGTAGACCCTCAGTAAGAGATTGCTGCTCTGTAAAGGATGAAAAGGATAATGTATCTGTTTCCAATTGGTAGCTACCAAAAATATTCAGAGTTAATGACTAGCTTCTTCTGAATGCATAGACATGCAGGGGCACTCAGAAATAAAATGAGGAATGATACCAAGGGGGGTTAAGTTGAAGGACTCTACAAATACTTCTCCTTGAAGCTGTAGATAAAATCAATACCTCTTTTTTTAACACAGTGAAGACTGCCAGGCAAACATGGGAGTTAAAGAGAAAATACTGCACCAGTGTTTGGGAAGTATTTTACTTCTTTGAACAATAGGGTTTTAGATTATCTTTATCTATTTTTTATGAATTGGTGCATTGTAATCATACATCTTTGTTAGGTACAAACTGATAAAGGCATACATGCATACATTTCTCATTTAACCCCTTCCCCAATTCCCACCCCGCTCCCTCACCCTTCCTCCTTCTCAAGTTCAGTTTAGTGATTGACCTTGATGTATTTGTGAAAGTACATCATGGGCATTATGGTGCTCCCCCCCATCCATGTTAAGTCAACTTCTTTGTTTATCTAGGGTTTCTCCTTTTTCATCTGGAGTCCCTCTTACGCCCCATCTTCTCCCTAGCATCTGCATATTAGGGAGAACATATATTTTTTTACTCTTTGTGAATGACTAATCTCACTTAACATGATGTTTTCCAGTTGCATCCATTTCCCTGCAAATAACATGATTCTGTTCTTCTTTATGGCTGAGTAAAATTCCATTGTGTATATATCCCATAGTTTTGTAATCTATTCATCTGTAGATGGACATCTTGGCTGTTTCCATAGTTTGGCAATTGTGAATTGTGCAGCTATAAACAGATACACATGCGTTAGTCTGATAGTTTGGTTTCCATTCTTTTGGGTAGATACCCAGAAGTGGTATTGCTGGAGCATATGGTAAGTTCATTCCCATTCGTCTGAGGGTCCTCCATACTGTTTTCCAAAGTGGTTGCACTAATTTGCAATCCCACCAACAATGTATTAGGGTTCCCACTTCTCCACACCCTCTCCAGCATTTGTTGTTGTTCGTATTCTTGATGATTGCCATTCTGATTGGGGTTAGGTGAAATCTCAAGGTAGTTTTGATTTGCATCTCTCTGATTGCTAACGATGTTGAACATCTCCTCATACATTTATTGGCCATTTGTATTTCCTCTTTTGTGAAGTGTCTATTTAGATCCTTTGCTCATTTTTTATTTGGTTATTTGTTTTCTTAGCTGTGAGTTTCTTGAGTTTTCTATATATCCTAGATATTAGTCCTCTAACAGAAGAGTAGCTGGCAAAAATTTTCTCCCACTCTATGGGCTCTCTGTTGAGTTTCTTGATAGTTTCCTTTGCTGCACAGAAGCTCTTCAGTTTAATGCAATCCCATGTATTGATCTTCCTTTGAGTTGCTTGTGCTTTTGGGGTCTTGCTGAGAAAGTTTTTACCTGTGCCTATGTGTTGAAGTATTGGCCTTATGCCCTCTTTAAGTAGCGGCAAGGTCTCTGGCCTGACTTCCAGGTCCTTGATCCACCTTGAGTTGACTCTTGTGCAGGGTGAGAAGGTGGGGTTTATTTCCATTTCCTGCATTAGATTATCTTTAAATCGGATATGTTGATACCAAAACATTGGGGATAATTTTGGGAAAAAATCAAATGTGGCTGTCTTGAGAAATGAAAATAAATAAGCTAAATAATGTTATTATTTTATTATTTTCATTATTTTAGAATGCCAACAGTCTACTGAATGTCATCCACATAGCTTGTATAGAAATTGAATTTAGTCTCATTGAATTGAAATTGATATAATTGTCATGTGTATTATCAATGTGTAAAAATCCTAGCTTGACTACAAATTAATAAAGGCTGTACAAAGAAAAGAGTGATATTAAAATGGGAAAGCAAGGTATTACTATTACCCTTAATATAAATTCTCATTTAATCTCCAATGGGTATTTCACATATACAATGTTATGTATAAGGCAGCCTATATCCCTCAGATATTCTAAAAGATATTTACTGATAAAAATTAAAGAAACCACATGGAAAATCTATTTATCCTGTTATAAATATGCTTCCAGATATTTGTGGTACAAAAGACCTGCAATGAGTGAGTATGGCATGGGAAATGGTAAAATATATATACCTAAAAGCATGGGGAAATGAAAGAAAATTTATTCAGTACAAACTACACAGAAATCAAATCTTGGATGATATGAGACAATTTTAAATCTTTTGCTTCCTAGTTAAGCTTTCACTGGATGTGCAAGGTAGACAAATGAATAAACATCAGAAACTTGAACTTCAATTTCAGGAAAAACAAAGATTTTTCAATGCAGTCACTTTTTCAAGGGTGACATTAATCCATACAAGCTGCTTCCATTTTCTAAAAGAGCTATTTGATTTCCAAGAAGATTCATTAACCATATTCTTGCCTGCTAAGTCTTATTTATTTTAAACTATTAAGTATGATTTTCCATCAAGGCAATGGAACTTATTACACAAATTCCAAAATTGTGAAGGTTGGCAAGCTTAGATCCCACACACTAGAAGTGAGATATAAATTTGTTTTTTTTTTAAAACTCCAAACCTAGACCAGTTGGTTGAGAGTAGGTATGTGAATATTCCCTGTTACCCTCTGTCTCAAGAAACTGCTTGGCAAGGGTGTCACCTAACCTGACTTCTTTAATTTATGTCATTTCATATTGGGATCTAGTCGACAGAGAAATAAAAAAAATAAATATTCCCAGCTTTCTAGGATCTGATGGTACTTCAGGATCACCATAGCAGTGACCATAGCTGCAGCTTCTTGTGGTGACCATTTAGCTTTTTGTGTGTGTGTGAATCTTTGGTGTTAATTAATCTCCCCTAATGACCCATTTGTGTCCTAGACTTGGAAACAAGTCTTTCTCCCTCTCTCTGAGTTTTGCTTTAGAGACAACACAAGAGTAAACACTCAACAACTATAGACTTATCCATCATGATTAGCTCAGGGACAAAGGCAGATGGAAGTTTTCTATGAATTAATATTAAAGGAGAACAGCTTCAGTGCTATACCTGAATACATTTTATGTATCCAGGAAGCATTTGTTGAATGCCTTCTGTGGACAGAGCGCTATGTTATGACATAACTCTTATGGAGACTCTGAAGAAGAACTTAGACATGGTGTTTCAGTCGGCATTCTTATTGCTGTGATCCAAACACCTGGCATGCACAACTTAGAAGGATTATTTGCTTACAGATCTGGAGACTTCAGCCCGTATATTTATAGTCCATTTTAAGCCTGCTGTCAAACAGGAGCTGGGACTATATATAGGTTCTGAAGGCATGATGGTGGGGAGCAGAGAATAAGAGCAAAAAGGGTCAGAGAGGGTCAGAGCCAGATGCTACAACTGGGCAGGGCCACAGAGCACATGTGCACCCAGTGACTCACCTCCAAACATGGTGGTCTTCAGTGAATGAGGGATGGGGGACATTTTAAATCCAAAATGTTACACATAAACTGAGGATTACTATAGACAGTCCATAGAAAAGGAAGTAAGTGAATCAACGAAATAATGTGAAAAGTAATACGTCATCTAAAATATTTTAAAACATAATGTCTAGAAGATTACTTCTGGATAGATAATTTCATTGCAACAACTAGGGAAAAAGTGGATACATTTAAAAATGATATCTAAAGAGACATTATAGAGTTATGGAAATATAGAGGGATATGTGAACTAAACTTTCTTAGGAGAAAGACTTTTTTTTATGGAAGTGAAATTCAGAAAACATAAAATTACCCATTTAAGAGTGAACAATTAGCTGGGCTTAGTGGTGCATGCCTATAATCCCAATACTTGTGAGGCTGAAGCAGGAGGACTGAGGGTTAAAGGCTAGCCTCAGCAATTTAGTGAGACCCTGTTAAAAAACAATAAACAAACAAACAGGGCTGGGGATGTAGCCTGGAGGTAGAATGTCCCTAGGTTCAGTCAGTCCCAGTACCAGGTCTAGATGTAGCCTAAGGATTGAATTTACTGTGGCATAGAGACTAATGAGTGAAAGTGAAATCAGCAGATATTTTGTGTGAACTGGTATCATGAACTAGAATCTAGAGGACCACTAAGTGTTTGTATGACTTTGTATGTGGAAACTTTGCTCTCTGACATGATGGAATACTGGTTAGAGGCTGGATGAGCAGCATCAAATATCTCACCACCTCTTGCTCCTCTAAATGGAGAGACTTGCAACAAAGATGGATCTCTTGTTAGAGATACTTGAGCTAGAAGTAAGGGAGTCTACCTGATCTTCAACCTCTTCTCTGCTCAGCCCAAATCTTCATTGGATTAAGGCAAGCCACTTCTCACTCAATCTGCCCAATAGAGGAAGGAATGAATCCCCCGGGGAAAAATAGCATTGACTTCAATCTCCATGATCCCTTTATTCACAATTTCTAGCATACAACAAAAAGTGACTAGACATTAAAATAATAATAATAATAATAATAATAACAATAATAATAATAATAGAAAATAAAACTGAGAAAAAAAGAAGCAAAAGAAGAATATTCAAATATTGGAGGAAGTATTTTAAGAAAACTAACGTATATTAAAGGAAAAAGAAGAAAAAATGAACAACTGAATGAAAATTTTGAAAAAAAATTAGCATCTACTAGAAAAAATCAAAAGTACATTAAAACCCAAAAAATACTTTTTGTGAAATTAAGAACTCACTGGATGGGTTTAAAAGCAGACTTGACACAGCAGAAAAGAGGGTTAGCATACTCAAAACCTGTTTGGCAGGCAATATTCACACTGAAGTAAGGTGAGAAAAAAAAGAATGAAAAAAACAGAATAAAATATAACAGACTTGTGCAAAACTCCACACTAATAGAATAAATGAGACAAAGCATGTCCTCATCTAAAGAGGTAGATTAAAAACATTTGATAAAACCTGCAGCTAGCAGTACACCCAATGGTGAAATCTTAATCACATTCCCATGAGTGTATAACCAAGGTGAAAATATCCACTATTACCAATTGTAGTCAATATTGTTCTGGAGATCTTAGTTAATTCAATAAATCTAGAATAAATTTCAAAAATAGAAACAGCAAAGAAGAAATAAAATTGTGATTATTTACAGATGATAGATATGATTGTGTTTGTTGAAAATCTAGAATGATATAAAATAAACGAGAGAATTTAGCAAGATTATCAAATATAAAAATCAATATACAAGCCGGGCGTGGTGGCACATGTCTATAATTCCAGTATTTGGGAGGTTGAGACAGTAGGATCAAAGGTTCGAGGACAGCCTCAACAAGTAGTGAGACTTTCATCAACCTAGTGAGACCCTGTTTCAAAAACATAAAAATAAAATAGGGTTGGGGGTGTAGCTCAGAGGTAGAATGTCCCTGGGTTCAATCCCCAGTACCATACACACACACATACACAAAAATCAATATATAAAGTCAGTTGTATTCCTAAATACTAAAAAACAATTGGGAAATGAAAATTTATAATTGCATTGTTTACAATAACATCAAAACTTCCATGCTTAGAAACACAACAAAATTGTGCAACGTCTTTATGCTGAAAACTATAAAACACATATGAGAAAAATTTAAACTGCCTAAATAAATGGGGTGCTATTCTATGTTTATTGGAAAACTCAGTAAGTTTTTTATTAAACTTTTTGTGTTGATATAACTATTGTTTGATACGTACATGTAGGAAATAAAATAGATGCACTGTGCAACTTTCCCCCAGTCTCCCTCAATGATAACATCTTGTTTGATTATAGCATAATATCACAACCAGGAAGCTGTCATTGATACAATCCATTCATCTTATTCAGATTCCCCCCAGTTTTGAATATACCTCGGGTGCACGTGTATTTGTTATTTGTATATGTATAGTTAGTTTAGTGCAATTTTAACACACTTAGAGATTTATGTAATTCCCATTGTAGTTAAGATACAGAGTAATTTAATTCCCAGGAGGATCCCTTATACTTGCACTGCATTTTTATAATAATGCTTACCTCCTACCCTTTCTCCTTCCAATCTATAAGCTCTGAAAATCACTAACCTGCTCTCCCTATCTATAATTTTGTCACTTCAAGAATGTTATTTTAATGGAATCATATAGTATACACACACAACCTTTCGGTATTGACTTTTTTTCATTCAGCATAACTTCCTCAAGATCCACCCAAGTTTTCGCATATATTAGTTTCTTGAATCACTAAAAAGCTGCAATACTTAAGACTACATAGTATTCATATAAAGAAAGAAAGTGAAACACTGAAACAGAGTTAGAGTTCTAAAATGGATGATCACATATATGGTCACTTGAGTAAACAGAGATCTCACTGCTAAGTGAGGGAGGGATTGACTACAGAATACCTTGGTGAAAACATGTGTACCTCCACCCTTACCTAACACTGCACATCAAAATGAATGTAAAACACATCATTGAGTTAAATAGAGACACACAAAATAAAGTGTTTGGAAGTAGACATACATTAAAAAACTGCCATGACTTTAGTTAAAGAAAGTTTTCTGAAACAAGGTGTTAAAGTATAAATTAAAGTAAATAAATAAGTATTATCTTATTTACTAAAGACACTATTAAAAGAATGAAAAGGTAAACTAGGAAATTTCCAATGTACATTTATTGAACCAAAGATTTCTATCTAGCACGTTATAAGGAACTCTTACAGATTCTTTAGAAGGTGACAATTCATAAACAAAGTGGGCAAAGGACTTGCACAGGCACTTAACAAAGAGAATGTCCAAACAACAATAAATATATTAAAACATGTTCAATATCAGTGAATGAGAAAATGTCAAACTAAAACTTAAGTGAGATACTTCTGTACCCAGAGCTTTCCAGAAAAGGGAAATGGTAAGAGTAAAAGGTCCTCAGGCCAAAATAAATCCTATTAACGTAAGAGACAGAAGGCCGCTGCTTCAGGAGTGAGAGAGAGAATTGAGATTAGGGCAGAGGGAAGGGTAAGACCATTAGGGATATGGGGTTTAATTTTTTTTATTACTATTACTAGAAGTAAAAGTAAAAATGAAACAAAACAAAAACAAACTTTCAGATTGCAAGTCGGACTGGCACATTAACTGGGCACTAATATTTCCTCTATTCCATCCCATCCCATCCCATCCCATCCCAAAACACAATGTAAGTTTTCACTCACGAAATTAATATCCACAGTCTGAAAAAAATGAATTTTTGCTCTTCTAGGATATGGAAATGAGTTTAGATTTTATTTCAGTGTAATAGGAAACCATAGAAAGGCTTGAACTGAATTAATAATGAGTGATGTAAAACTTCCATAGTGATCTAAGCCAAGTTAACAAACTTTGGGGGAGTTTGATGTGGGTGACTCCAATATGATCAGGCAGATTATGGACTTAAATGGGATCTCTTCTCAGGGAATAAAGACACTCTTACTTTATCTAATGAATATTGTCTAGAAAGACTAAAAGAACATCAGTCTTCTGAATAATTTAAAATTATTTTCATCTTTCTGTTATACTAAATTTTACTATCTTAAAATTCAGTCATTTAAAATGTTTTATCAAATCTTTGTGAAGTGGGTTTCATGTGAAAAATCATTGCTAGATTTTCAGGAATTTAGTGAACAGAGTGATATTATGTTTCTAGCTTGAAGTTTGACATGGTGGAGGATTTTTACAGGATGCAAAGTCACAAATGCCACAAATCAGGATTTCTTACTGAAGAGTAGGTTGTTATACTCTTAGCAACACCACTAATTATCGCCCCAACCCTAACCTAAACTTAACATGTTTTCCTCAAAGCTTTGGATCAATAGTGGTGGAAATTATAACAAATCAATGCCCGATTGTTTTAAAACACCTTCTATTTAGATTTTTTCCCCCTATAGTAAAGATTTAGCATTTTAGATGTAGTAATGCATTGGTTCCCTGAAGTTTAATGGTCCATAGAGTTACTTTACAAGAAAAGAAAACAACCAAACAACAACAAAATCCTCAGCAGTTTTTCATTTTGAAAAAAATTACAGGCTCATGGAGAGATGCAAAAATAGCACATGGCGTCCTATCTGCCTTTCAACCACCTTCTCCTAAATGATGATGTCTTATATAACTGCAGTATGATATCAAATTGAGAAAGTTCACATTATTACAGTAAGGTTAAGTGGACTTTAGATCTTACTTGTTCTTCTCCAGTCTTCACATGCACTCCTTTACTTGTGTGTGTGCCTCATTGTGTGTGTGTGTGTGTGTGTGTGTGTGTGTGTGTGTGTGTGTGTGTGAGAGGGGGGTTCTATTTCATTTTAAACATGGGTTGCTTTTAAAATGCAATCTCTAGATAGCCCCAGGGAAGAAAAACAGTGCTTAATTAGTTGCTGCCTTTAGGATCCTGCACTAGGATGACCTGATAATTTCAAGTTAAAAAAAAAAAAAAAGAAGAAACCTTTGTCTTTGTCTAAATTACCTGGATTTTCTGGATGGGTAGTCCCCAGAGTACTAGGTAACTGTGTCACCTACTGATGTTTCACTTAAGTATGACCTGAAATAGA
>PVLC010017173.1:0-34189 GCA_004027655.1 Graphiurus murinus
TTCTCAATCTAACTTCAATGTTCCCAACAATCCATGAAATATTGTTTAAAACATTTTAGCTAAACCATTAATTATATTAAAAGTATTTTATGAAAAGTTTTTAAAGCATTTTATGTATTGAAAATATTTGTCACAGAGAAGGAGAATATTATAAATTCTATAAATCCTTCAGAAGTTAGTACCCCGGGATCAGGTAAGTGCTATTTCCCTCTAAACTCTATCATTCCTTTCTCAAACTGTACCTTCATCAAATGTCTGCTCCTATCTAGAAACAAGATTATAACACCCAATTTTGAAGAAAGAATAAACTTAAGAATGTTATTTTAATAACTATACCTCATGATGACCTTACTGGTGGTTGGTTGTTTGCTGTGTTGCTTACTATTAAAATTTGTTCATGATACCCAAATTTGAGAGTAAAGTACTATTGAAATCAATGCAAAAAGAAACATCACAGGACATCACATCTAGCAACTTTAACCAGTGTCATTTTAAGTTCATGGCTCTTTATCATGTTAATTAGATATGTTAGAAAGCCCTTCCAAGCTCAGAGATTTTTTTCTTTTTTCTGTACTACATTTGGGAGAATATGTTTGGGGAATCCAAATACTATTTTTTTAAATAGCATGATTAGTGAGGCCAAAAACATTAAATTGAAAAAATTAAACAGGACCATGTTGAAGTTAATAAAAATATTTTTCTCATTTGTACTGTCACGATAGCACAAAAGTAGAGAGCAAAATGTTCTGTACATTTCTATACTGATAAAGGTCCAAATTGTCACTGGGAAGTCATTTCCTCACCCTTGTCACCCACCATCATCCTTCCTTCTTTCCACAGGAATCAATTCCCAATGTAATTCATGTTGTTGCCAGATATACTATTGCTGAGTTTTACTATCCAAGAAAAGCATTGTACAGCCAAGAGAAGATGAAGTAAACTTCATAAAAGCAAGGATGTTGAATGTAATCCCTAAACCTACCTAAAGCCTAAACTTACTGACTTGGTCACAAGATGAGCTTGAGGGAAAAGGAAACTTTACTGGAAGCATTCAAGGTTATCTCTGGAAATCCAAGGTCAAAATATGCAGCTGAGCCTTATGAGAGGCTAGAAGCAAGAACAGGAAAGTCAGCAGGAGCCAACACATCTGCTGCTTCCCACATTTTTGTTCTCCTGGGGAAGCAAGATCCAAGGTCTCTCTTTTTCTATAGACGCGCTTCATTCTTCAGTGTTGATAAAGACCCACTTACAGATAAACTACCTGACTATGGTGCTCAAAAGTTCCTGGAAGAGAAAATCTAACTAGAGGAGATGAGCTTCCAAATTGGTTCCCTTGGTGCTAGGAGTGTTGGCCATTTGAATTATGGAAATAGTTCACAGAGGGTCATAACAATGGGCTACAGCAAGAGCGGCAATGTTTTTCTGTGAAGGGCTATATGGTAAATATTTTAAATTTGAGGAACCATAGATCCTCCATGGAAACTACTCAACTCTGCTATTGTAGCTAGCACAAAGCCACTATAGATAATATATAAATGAATGGGTATGCTTGTATTCTAATAAACCTTTATTTACAAGAATAGGTACTGGGCAGAAGTTTTTCTGCAAAATGCAACTTGCTGACCTCTGGTCCACAGCTAGACAATGGGTAGGAAGGATTTTTGAACAGAGAGGTGCAGCAAGTTGGAATGGGTCATTATTTCTAGCATACTCACCAAGCACTAAATTCTAGAAACAGAATCCTATAATGTATGAGAAACCCTGAAACACAACCACAAGTCATAAGGAATTAGCATCCTGTTCAGAGAAGAATTTTCATCCCATCAACAAAATTCTTACCTCCAGAATATGTCTGCATCTCCTCAGGATAGATGGGAGAGAGAGTTCATAAGGAAAGTGGCCAATTCAACAGACTGAGTTGGAATGGAGAGATCCATGCTGTTGTAGGAGGTGCAGGCTTTCAGAATTATAATCCTGACAAACTTCTATCTAGCTACAGTGCTTCCGGGAATTGTCTATTGCAGGGAAATTGCTAGTTAAACTTCACAAGGTAAAGCTGGAAAACAATGCAATAGGCAATTTTAAAGTCCCATTTTGAGCTAGAAAGAAAAATGGAACATAAATGTTGTATGAAGTAGTAGTTTGAAATGATATTCCATCCATTTTAAAAAACCAAATACTCAGTGTTTAAAAGCACCTGAAGCCAACTTTGTAATAAGGATGAGGAGAGATATATGTACCGCTCCAGTAGCCATAACAGCACTGGAAAAACCAGGAGCTAAAAAGGCAGGTTTGCTTAGATCCTTTGCCCAATTTTTGATTGGGTAGTTTGTATTCTTAGCTGTGATTTTCTTGAGTTCTCTGTATATCCTAGATATTAGACCTCTATCAGAAGAGTAGCTGGCAAAAATTTTCTCCCACTCTGTGGCCTGTCTATTGAGGTTCTTGATAGTTTCCTTTACTGTACAGAAGCTCTTCAGTTTAATGCAATCCCATGTATTGATCTTCCTTTGAGTTGCTTGTGCTTTTGAGGTCTTGTTGAGAAAGTTTTTACCTGTGCCTGTGTGTTGAAGTGTTGGTCCTATGCCCTCTTCAAGTAGCTGCAAGGTCTCTGACCTGACTTCCAGGTCTTTGATCCACCTTGAGTTGACTGTTGTACAGGGTGAGAAAGTGGGGTTTATTTCCATTTTCCTGCATGTGGTTAACCAGTTTTGCCAGCACCATTTGTTAAAGAGGCTATCTTTTTTCCAGTGTATATTTTTGGCTCCTTTGTCAAAAATCAATTGACTGTAAGCTCATGGGTCTGTTTCTGAATCTTCTATTCTGCTCCATTGGTGTATGTGTCTGTTTTTGTGCCAATACCATGCTGTTTTTATTACTGTGGCTTTGTAGTAGAGTTTGAAGTCAGGTATTGCAAATGGTCAATAAATATATGAGGAAATGTTCCACATCATTAGCAATCAGAGAGATGCAAATCAAAACTACCTTGAGACTTCACCTAACTCCAATCAGAATGGCAATCATAAAAAACACGAACAACAACAAATGCTGGCGAGGGTGTGGAGAAGTGGGAACCCTAATACACTGTCGGTGGGATTGCAGATTTGTGCAACCACTTTGGAAAACAGTATGAAGGATCCTCAGACAAATGGGAATGAGTATACCATATGATCCAGCAATACCACTTCTGGGTATCTACCCAAAAGAATGGAAACCAAACTAACAGACCGACACATGCATATCTATATTTATAGTTGCAAAATTCACAATTGCCAAACTATGGAAACAACCAAGATGTCCATCAACAGAGGAATGGATTACAAAACTATGGGATATGTACAAAATGGAATTTTACTCAGCCATAAAGAAGAACAAAATCATGTTCTTTGCAGGGAAATGGATGCAACTGGAAAACATTATATTAAGTGAGATTAGCCAGTCACAAAGAGTAAAAAAGCATATGTTCTCCCTAATATGTGAATGCTAGGGAGAAGATGGGGCAGATGAAAAAGGAGAAACCCTCGATAAGCAAAGAAGTTGACTTAACCTAAAGGGATGGACGGGGGTGGGAGGAAACACCCTAATGCACTCGATGTACTTTCACAAATATATCAAGGTCAGTCACTAAATTGAACTTGAGAAGGAGGAAGGGCGAGAGAGTGGGGTGGTAATTGGGGAAAGGGTCAAATGAGAAATGTGGGCATATGTGACTTTATCAGCTTGTACTTAACAAAGATGTATGATGCACCAATTATTTTATATAAAAAAAAGACAGGTTTGCTTGGCACTTCCTCTAAGCAACGAATGTTTCAGGCGTGGATGAGCTTTCATTCGTACTTTGCTGCAGCCCATATACAGTCAGCAAGTTCTAGCTCTGCAATCAGTGGAAGAGGACAAGCAGAGATGAGTTTCAGTGTCCTCTCTTGGCAGCAATTTTCCTCTCTGCCTCACTGGCTGCAATAGCTTCACTGGTTTGCAGCTATCTTCTTGGCAGGACTGCTCTCTCCCTCTCTTCTATATAAGAAGGGCTGAAAAGGAGAAGGAAGTGGCAACTACTGAAGCAGGTCGATATTACAGGTATCTAAAAAAATACCAAGTACTTGACATTTTTAAATTAAAAAGAAATGTCTTCTGAATACATTTTCTACAATCAGAAGGTGAAATAGCTTAATGGCTAAAAGTAAGCTCAGGGTTCATGCCTCAGCACTAGCCATCTGTAGGATTCTGAGTTACTTATCCTTTCTCAGCCTCATTTTCCTCATGCAACAATAAAAAGAAGAGATGGAGCCAAGTATGGTGGCACACGCTTGTAATACCAGCATTTGGGAGTCCGAGACTGGAGGATCCGGGTTCGTGACCAGCCTCAGGTACCTAGTGAGGCACTCCGCAACTTAGTGAGACCCTGTTTCAAAATAAAGAATAAAAAATAGGGCTGGGGGTATAGCTCGGAGGTAGAATGCCCCTGGGTTCAATTCTCAGTACCGCAAAAAAAAAAAAAAAGAGAGATGGTACTGCCTCATAAAGTCATTGTGCCTCTTGAATGAGATGAAATACATAAAAAGCTCAGCTTAGTATACTTGTGTTTAGCATAAATGCTAGTTATTATTTTATTTATTATATACTATATAGTATTATACTAATGAAAATTTAAAATAGGTAGCTAGAAAGAAGTTAAAGAGATATTAAACTGCCACTGTGATATAATTAGAACTCAGAAGTATTGAAAGACATTTTTATTACTCCTTGAGCCACTGCTTACAAAACCACAATCTTGATTCCTTCTCCCTCCCAGAAGGAAAATGTTGATGGTTAGCTTCTTTTGCTATCTCCTTGCCTCTCTCATACATGTGGTTTTATCATACCTTGCCATGGGATTACTTTGGAGCTAAAGAGCAGGCATTCAATCCCTCATTCAATATTCAGCAAGTGTGTCCTCTATCACAGCTCCATGTACCACCACATTATGCACTTGATATAAAATCATGATAGAAACACTGGCCCTGTCTCCCAAGAAATGACTATCTAATCCATAGGTATGTCCAATAAATATATGAAAAAGGCTCAACATTGGTAGCCATAAGGAAAATGCAAGTCAAAACTACATAATAGGCAAGCTCAATTGCACACACCTGTAATCCTAGTTCTTGGGAGGCTGAGACAGGAGGATCGCTGGTTCAAGGCCAGTCTCAACAATTTAGTGAGATCCTGTTTCAAAATATTTTTAAAAAGTGCTGGGGGTGTAGCTCAGAGGTGGAATGCCCCTAGCATTAATCCCCAGTACCAAAAAGAAAAATATTATTATTCTAGACACATGCCTATAATCCCAGTACTTAGGAGGCTGAGACAAGAAGTTTAAGACTGACCTCAGCAATTTAGTGAGATATTCAGCAACATACTGAGACCTTGTTTCAAAGAAAAGAAATTTTCATAGACTATTGATGGACATTTAAATTAGTATAGCTGCTATGGAAAATAGTTGGAGTTTTCTCAAAAAACTAAAAATAGGACTACCATATGATCCATTTATACCATGCCTGAGTGCATACTTGAAGGGATCAAAGTCAACATACGAATAGAGATATTTGTATACACATATTTAACATGGCAGTATTCACAATAGCCAGCTTTTGGAATGAGCCTAAATGCCCAAGAGCAGATGAATGGATAAAGAAAATGTGACACATATGTGTAATGAAATATTGTTTAATCATAAAGAAGAATTAGATTATGTCATTTGCAAGAAAATGGAAGAAACTAGAGATCATCATGTTAAGGAAAATAAACCAGCCTCAGAAAAACAAGTGTCTCATGTTTTGTTTTGTTTTCTTATATGTGAAATCAAGAAAAATAGTAAGTTAAAATTTAAAAGTAGTAAATTTTTTAAATCTATAAAAATAATAAAATGTTTATTTAAAAATAATTTTTGCTGGCCATGGTGGTACACACTTGTAATCCCAGTGGTTGGAAAGCTCAGACAGGAGGATCATAGGTTTGGAATGCCAGTGACTGACAGCTACCACCACAAGCTAGGAAGAAGCAAGGATGATTCTCCTGATGATATGTTGATTTTGGATTTCTAGCCTTTAGAACTGTAAGATAATAAATTTATGTCCTTTTAAGTCACAGTTGGAAAAAAAAATCTCTACCTAGATAATATTAGTCTTTTGACATTAAGTATTATCTATATGCTGATGGATTCCAAATACAAGGCCCAATATATACCCTCTCCAATAAAGCCAGACCTCCAATTCTCTGCTTAAACTTTCCATATGCCTCCTGTTCAGCAACCCCAATTTTTTGTTATTTTTCTTTCATTTTATTTTTATCTATAAATTGACAAATTAGAGTTATATATATTTAAGGGGTATACAATGATGTCATGGTTTATGGAATCAATGTGGGATACTTAAATCAAGCTAACTAACATATCAATCACCTCAAGTATTTAGCCTTTTATTATGGTGAGAGTATATGAAATTTATTTTCCCAGCAATTTTGAAATGTACATTATTTACTATATTTACCATACTATACAATATATCTCAAAGAAAATGAATGAAAACTTATTTACCAGGTCTTATTGAGGCTTTGTTCCCTTTGTTTATCATCTCCTGATTCTCCCCCTCCTCAGACTCCGGTAACTGTCATTCTACTCTCTGCTTCTTTGAGTTTCATTGTTTTAGTTTCCACATCTAAGTGGAACACATGTTATATGTCTTTCTGTGCTTGCCTTATCCTAGTTAGCATAAGGTTCTCTAATTCCATTCACACTATTACAAATATCAAAATTTCCTACTTTTTAAAAAGCTGAATAGTATCCTATTTGAATATATGCCACATTTATTTGAAGAATTGAACTCAGGGTCATTCTACTATTAAGCTACACCCCTAGCCCTATTTTTTTTTTTTTGAAACAGGGTCTCAGTAAGTTACCATGTGCTGCTGGCCTCCAGCCTACATTTCTCCTATCTCAGCCTCCCAAGTACTAGACTTACAGGCATGCATCACCATGCTAGCATATATCACATTTTCTTTAGCCATTAATCAGTTGACAGACATATAGGTTGATTCAATATCTTGTCTATTTTGAATAATGCTACAATGAATATAAGAGTGCAGACAGCTCTTTGACACACTGATTTCAAATCTTTTGGGTAAATACCTAGAAATGGGATTGCTGAGTCATATGGTAATTCTATTTTTCAGTTCTTTGGAGAGCTTCCACACAGTTTTCTCTACTGACTATACAAATTTATATTCTCCTCAACAATGTACAGGGTTCTCCTTTCTCCACAACTTTACATTCCTAATCAGAAATCTTGATCCACACATACTCTCTCTACCAAAGTTAGTCTAATAGCCTCTATTTCAGTGAAGGACAACTCCATCCATCCATTTGATCTGTTCTAAAAGAAGTGCATTCCCAGATACCATCCATAAGCAATTCCTGTCAATTATGTTTCTAAAAATATATCCCCTTCCATAACCACTACCCTTCTCTATGACACTATCGTCTGTCACTTGGACTTCTTCAATAGCCTTATTTTAAAAAAGAAAGAAAAGAAAAATAAACTTTATAGCTGACTTTCCACTGTGTAATCAGAATAATGTTTTATTTAATTTAAAAAATTAAAACATCACTCAAATATTCAAACTTCAAAGGGTAAACAGATTATTGAATTTCAACCTGTGATCAAAGAAGGTTGATAGATAAAAACAAATTTATCCATCAAAAATGTTATGTTGTTGAACCAGGCTTGGTGGCGCACACTTGTAATCCCAATACTTGGGAGGCTGAGACAGGAGGATCGCAGGTTCATGGCCAACCTCAGCTACTTGTGAGGCCCTCTGCAACTTAGTGAGACCCTGTTTCAAAATAAAGAATAAAATAGGGCTGAGGGTGTAGCTCAGAGGTAGAATGCCCCTGGATTCAATCCCCAGTACCACATATACACACACACACACACACACACACACACACACACACACACAAATGCTATATTGTAATCTATGATGTAAACCTGCATTTCTTGTGATTTAAGAACACATCATATCCCAGAAGGGTGAAAAAAGTTAGGGATGCAGAAGACACACTGTCTCCTTCTTGGAACTTCACAATACACATTAGTGTACCATATCTGGGGGCTCTGAAAGACCAGAAGGTGAAGATACCTGGTCAATATTGTTTAACCCAGAGTCTTATGTGACCATGAAACACTTTTTAATTGTCACATTTATTAATACACTGTAGCATTTAGAAGTGTATTTGGGAAAGTTCTGCCATGCACCAAAGGATTTCATCTATAAACTGGAAATTGCCCACAAATCTGAAATCCTCAGTTGGCAGACTTGCAAGTTCCAGTCCTGCTCAGCCCTTCCTGGTTTGCAGGGCTTTGCAGCAGGCCAAATGTTACTGGTCAGGGCTGGTGATGCGGCTCAGTGATAGAGTACTTCTTTCCCCAGCATGTACCAGGGCTTGGGTTCAATCCTCAGTGTTGCTCCTTTAGCAGGGCCTTGCTATCAGCACCTCCAGCCCCTGGCACTGAAATCTGAAAGAAAGAGAAGACAGCTTTCATGAAAACTGGGCAACACGGAACCCTGAGCATCTGGAATTGATGGGAAAGGATACAAAAGACATGGATCTGTAAGTGACTTGATTATGAAGAGGCAGATGTTTGGCTAAAGCTCGATCAGAAAAAAAGTTAAAGTCAGTCTACAAGAATGAAAAGAAAAATAAATATGTGGGACTCACTGCTTGGTACTTAAGGTCAAAATCACAAAGTGTGACAGGTCATAATTAATTAATATATTTACTGAGCCACATGTTGCATTAACTGAACATCACCACAGATTGTGAAGGGTCACCAAAAAGGACAAAAATGAACATTTTGGAAGGACTTTGCATTCAATATTTGTGTTTTTGAGAGAAAAGGGAGGAATCAAGATATAAACTATCTGAGGACAACAGTTTCAGGTACCATTTAGTAAATTAAGCTTTGACTCATAGAATATGTTTAATTCAGGAAAGCTAACTCAAGAAGGCAAATTTAAAGAATTATACATTCCATAGAATGTGAAAGGAAAGTTTGTGCTAAGTGTAAACATGTTCTATTTAAAGAAATTCAAAAAAGTATCAAAACTTTATTGTGTGTCATAAGACTAGAGAGTGAAGGATAACAGAACAGTAAAAAAAAAAAAATGAGAAATGAAGTAAATTGAAAGTTTCAGGAAAAGCTGAGAACTGTAAGTTCAAGATAAATAAGAGAACATTATAAATATTTTAAGGGGGAAAAGAGAAAAGAGAGCACATGTAAGCTGCCTAATAAATTAGAACTAGTAAATCCAGATAGGTAAAATGCTGAGCCACTGGATTTGTTTTAATTGTTATTTAGCTAAAAATAAATAAGAAGAACCATTCTGGAGCAGTAAGGTGTAAAATGAGAATGATATGGTCCCTTTGGGAAGGTGAGGAGAACACATTCAGCTAAGGAAGAAAGGTAGTGTCCAGGAAGCAGGCAGGTGGGGTATCCTCAGTACAAAATTCATTTATTTGGCTCCCTCAAAACTCTAATTTTCAATTGTTGAAACTGATCCAAAGTTACCCAGGCTTTCCCACAAACTTCATGGGGGACAGGGTTTGCTAAGCAAATTACTAGTGTAAACACAAAGAGAGCTATTGTTTAAACAAATCTGGCAGGTACTTTGCTTGGCAACCCTTGGTTAGCCATTAGTCGGTGTTACTAATTAACCTTCTCCTCTGCCATCTGCTCTCTTCTCTTCAGTCTCTCCCTCAGAGAGTGCATCTATTCTGACTTTCACTGTCGCCTCTTTGCCACTGACTCCAAAACTCATGTATCTGTCTCTCAGTCTCTCAGTTCTTTCCAAGTGCTAGCATCGCAATTTCAAAAGCCAAATCACATTCTGTGTGCCTAAAGTCATACTCCCTGTGTTCTTCCCAGAAACTGCCACCTGCACCAACCTCCTTATCTTAGTCAATGGCACCATCCTTCTTCCAGCCAGTCAGATTTAATACCTTGGAGAAACTGAGAGTTAATTTCCCTCCTCATGGTTCACATTCATTAAGTTCCCAATTTCTCCATTCCAATAACTCCACTCTAGGTAGACTCATTGACTCATACTGGGATGCTTCCTGGGTTCCCTGACTCTTATTTGCCCCCAAAACACACTTCTGTAAATACAGCTTTAATTATATCAGTCCACTGATTTAAAATTTTTTCCTACCTACACCATACCTTATCAAGAGTACAAAAGAGGTGATAAGAGCATGGACTCTGGAGCCCGGCTGCTTGGTCTCAGACTCCAGCTCTGCAACAGCTTAGATGTAAGGCCTTGGTCAAATGACTCAAGCTTTCTGGGTGTCAGTGTCCTCCTCTGCAAGATGAGAATAGTAATAATATCTATACTGTGGGTGTTGCTACAAGAATTAAATGAATTTCTGTATTAAGAGCATTAAGAACATTTCTTGGTACACCATTGATGTGCAATAAACACTAGCCATTTTTTATTATTATATTGCAAAACCTCTCTGTTTAATTTCCAAGATACCCTAAATTGAACTTCTCTTCAATCTAATTGCCTTATTTCATGCAACTTTATAATATGAATTTCATTTGTTAAGCTGGACAATCTTACCATTAGAAAGATCATGTGATTTCCTGCCTGGACGGACGACTTCCCTGCAAGGAACATTTTCATCTCTGTCTCATCAACACATCAACACCCATGACCTTTTTTTTTTTTTTTTTTGCTACAGCATATACAATTAAAATGTCCTCGCCTAGAGTCAGGTAAACGTTACAACCTTGGCCAGTAACACAAGCACAGTGTTCTTTATTGCCTCTGCTCAAACAATCCCAGGCAAATTGTAAGTGCTTAATAAATACATGATAGATAAAAGAATAAATTAAAAGAAACAAAAAGGAAAAATTATGGGGTAAATTATCACAAAGGTGAACTTCAATTACATTATAATCTGTAGCCTGTCTTTTTTCTTTCCTGTGTCTCAGAGGAGTGCTGAGAAAGCAGATGAGGACCGAACAGCAGCAGGAAGGAGACTGACTGACATTTCGTGGTAGGCAATTTCCTTACATGATCACAGAGTAGGTATTATTACCATTTCATAAAGAAAAACTTTAAGATAAAGAAATAAATAATCTGAATTTAAATTATATAATTATTTATTTACTTATTTATTTATATAAGTTTCCTTCATTGGAAAGTCCCACACCTTGAGCCTGGCACAGTGGCACACACTTGTAATCCTAATACTTGGGAGGATGAGACAGGAGGATCACAGTTCAATGCCAGCCTCAGCAAATTAATGAAAACTTGTTTCAAAGTAAAAATTAAAAAGGACTGGGAGTATAGCTCAGAAGTAGAATGCTCCTGGGTTTATTCCTTAGTTAAAATAAAATCCACAGCCTGTACATATTTAAATCCAGAACAGTTTAGGAGAGAAACACCCATTTCTCCCCTCTAGCTCATGCTACCTCCCTCATGGTAGTGGCTCATGATAAAGGCCCTGTAGACAATTCTGGTAGTTACAATTTCCTGTCAGTACTTGAAAATAAGAGTCACATTTATTTCTAAATATGCATATTTTACATGCTCTACAATGTGTAGAGAATGGTTTTATATTTCAGAAATATTAATAATTCATTCATAATTTTTCCAATGCTTCCAAATTGTTAAAGATTAGATGAGCTTAATACTTTGAAAATGTCTGTTGCTCTTTTGTATCCAAGGCTAATTTCATTAAACATCTGTATTTCAATTACTAATTAGAACAGTAGCTGTCATTAAATAAATTGTTTTCTAAGTTGTAAACCTGAAACAATTCATGGACAATTCACAAATTTAGTGATTATTGACTAAATATAGGCTTTGAAGAAATTATCTAATTTACTATATAAACTACAAGCAGCTTGAAAATTAGATGAATTAGAAAAACAGATGCTAGAAATATTATAAGAAAGAAATGCAAATAAGCTGCATGAAATGTTAAAAGGAAAGGCAATTGTGGCAATTACTACTAGACAAAATAATGTAAGCAGAAATAATGCCATACATGGAGTCCACGGACCTGAGTCTGCAAACTAGCTAAACCATTTCTTGAATATATAGCATTAGAAAAGTCACCTTACTTCTTTCATTTAATCACAGATCCCTCATTGATAAGATTTATTACCCAATTTGCATGTGTGCCTATGTGTGTATACTACTTACCCTATTTACTGCCACATAAAATTATACGTAAATATGAATATATTAATAAAATTACATCCATATCTATGTTTTATCTATAAAGTACAAAGGAACATTAAATAGTAAACACTAATATAAATATTAATTGAAAGTTAGAGCTTCCAGAAGAAAATAATATAAAAGCTTGTACATCAATAGGATCTTTTAAAAATAACCCATTCAGGTGGGTGTACTGGTGCATGCTTGTAATCCTAGCACTTGGGAGGCTGAGACAGGAGGATCACAGGTCCAAGGATAGCCTCAGCAAGTAGTGAGACTCTTAGCAACCTAGGGAGAAAATAAAATAAAATAGGGTTAAGGGTGTAGCTCAGAGGTAGAATGACCCTGGGTTCGATCTCCAGTACCGCCTCCCCACAAACACAAGGCTCAATCCAGTAACACACACACACACACACACACACACACACACACACACACACACACACATTTCTTTTTGAAAGGAATTATTGGAAATGAATGCAGTTGATAGGTCGTGGTATGTTTTACTCAAGACTCTGAAGCCATGTGTCTCAATCAGCATCCTCACAGTTGCCATCCTAAAGACCACACCACACAATTTAGAGGGAGGAAGATGTGTTTGCTCACAATTTCTTGGAGATTCTGGGCTCAGTCCATGTGAGGCAGGGTCTGAGGTTCTCAGAGAGAGAGGGAGAACAAGGGCTCTGCTCCTCACATCAAGGAGGCTGGAAGCAGAGTCAGCAGGGGAGGAGAAAGGATATATAATACCCAAGGTCACACCACCAGTGACCCCTCCGTAGCAACCAAGCCTGGCTTCCAACATTGCTACCTTGTTTCTGTGAGGGTTAAGGGGACATTCTAAATCCAAACCATTACAGCAAAATATCAAGTTTTTACAGGAAAATATTCAGTTTTATTACTGAATGTTACATACCTTGAAAATCCATTTAAAGGATACCTTCATACAGAGAGAAACACAGATAAAATAGATTTTCACAAAATAATGTGCCCCATAGAGTTGGGTTCAAGTTCTTTTTGACCTCAAATAATCTGAAATAATATTGCCAGCTTTGTCTTCAAATAAAAGACATGCCCATGTAGATAGCAAAAGAGAAAAATAACTATCTTTTGTGTGCAGTGTTACAGCCAACAACACAGAGTACCTCAAAACCTGGCCACTAAATGTGATGTGAGCTTCAAGTCAAATAGTGGAGGAATTAGTAGCATATCTTTTTTTAAATTATTTATTTATTTTTAATTGGTGCATTATAATCATACATTCTTGTTAGGTACAAGCTGGTAAAGGAAAAGGCATACAGGCACACATTTCTCACTTAACCTTTCCCCAATTCCCACCCCACTGCTTCCTCCCTCCTTCTCAAGTTCAGTTTAGTGACTGACTTTGATGTGTTCATGAAAGTGCAACATGCTCATTAGGGTGTCCCCCCTCCCCTCATCACCTTCCGTTAAGTCAAATTCTTTGCTCACCTAAGGATTCTCCATCTTCGTCTGGAGTCCCTCTTATGTCCCATTTTCTCCCTAGCTTCCACATATTAGGGAGAGCATATGATGTTTTACTTTTTGTAACTGACTAATCTCACTTAACATAATATTTTCCATTAGATGCAAAACTGCTAAACAAAATACTAGCAATGTGCATTCAAAACCACATCAAGAAAATTATACACCATAACCAAGCTGGGTTCACCCTAGGAATGCAAGGATGGTTCAACATATGAAAAACATTCCATAGAATTCACCACATAAACAGAATCAAAGACAAAAATCACATAATCATCTCAATTGATGCTGAAAAAGCATTTGACAAGATCCAACACACATTCATGCTAAAAGCACTGCAGAGAATCGGAATAGAAGGAACATACCTCAAAATCATAGAGGCAATATAAAATAGGCCTACAGCCAATATCATATTAAATGGAGAAAAACTGCAAGAGTTCCCACTAAAAACAGGAACAAGACAAGGAGGTCGATTATCACCTCTTCTGTTCAACATAGTACTTGAGACTCTAGCCAGAGCAATAAGGCAAGAGAAAGAAATCAGAGGGATAAAAATAGGGAAAGAAGAACTAAAACTATCCCTCTTTGCAGATGAAATGATATTATACCTAGAAGACCCAACAAAGTCAGCTAAAAAACTTATAGAGCTGATCAACAAATTCAGCAAAGTGTCTGGATACAAAATCAATCTTAAAAAATCAGAAGCTGCGGCCAGCCTCAGCTACCTAGTGAGGCACTCTGCAATTTAGGGAGACCCTGTTTCAAAATAAAGAATAAAAAATAGGGCTGGGGGTATAGCTTAGAGGTAGAATGCCCCTGAGTTCAATCCCCAGTACCGCAAAAAAAAAAAAAAAAAAAAAAAAAAAAAAAAAAAAAAAAAAAAATCAGAAGCGTTCCTGTATGCCAATCATAAAACCACTGAAAAAGAAATCCAGAAAACAATTCCACTCACAATAGCACCCCCCAAAATAAAATACTTAGGGATAAACCTAGCCAAAGAGGTAAAAGACCTCTATAAGGAAAACTACAAAATCAATGAAGACCTTAGAAGATGGAAAAATCTACCATGCTCTTGGATAGGCAGAATAAATACCATCAAAATGGCCATCCTCCCAAAAGTGACCTACAGATTCAATGCAATACCCATGAAATTATCAAGGTCACTCCTCACAGACATAGAAAAATCAGTCCTTAAATTCATTTGGAACAACAAAAAGCACAGGATAGCCAAAGTAGTTAGCAATAAGAACCATGCAGGAGGTATCACAGTACCTGACTTCAAACTCTACTACAAAGCCACAGTAATAAAAACAGCATGGTATTGGCACAAAAACAGACACATAGACCAATGGAGCAGAATAGAAGATTCAGAAACAGACCCGCGTGCTTACAGTCAACTGATTTTTTACAAAGGAGCCAAAAACATACACTGGAAAAAAGATAGCCTCTTTAACAAATGGTGTTGGCAAAACTGGTTAACCATATGCAGGAAAATGGAAATAAACCCCACTTTCTCGCCCTGCACAAGAGTCAATTCCAGGTGGATCAAAGACCTGGAAGTCAGGTCAGAGACCTTGCAGCTACTTGAAGAGGGCATAGGCCCAACACTTCAACACATAGGCACAGGTAAAAACTTTCTCAACAAGACTCCAAAAGCACAAGCAACTCAAAGGAAGATCAATACATGGGATTGCATTAAACTGAAGAGCTTCTGTGCAGCAAAGGAAACTATCAAGAATCTCAACAGAGAGCCCACAGAGTGGGAGAAAATTTTTGCCAGCTACTCTTCTGATAGAATACTAATATCTAGGGTATACAGAGAACTCAAGAAACTTGCAACTAAGAAAACAAATAATCCAATCAAAAAGTGGGCAAAGGATCTAAATAGACACTTCACAAAAGAAGAATTAGTAGTATTTCTTATGATTCATCTTTGTTTCATGTCTCAATATGAATCACTCTATTTAATCTCATAATCCCTTGAACTTGTTACTTTGAATATGCCCTTCTTAAAGGTAGGAGAGAGGCAGGAAATTAATATCTAGATTCCTCATCTACTTACAGGAGTTGAAATTACAGTAGTCCTTGAGACCCTTCATTTACTGACTGATGAAGACTCATGATAACTAAACAACTGTTGATGGAAAGTTCACAGTTATCCAGAGTTTATAATATTTCTATTTGCACTCACCAGTGCATTAAAAAAGCTGCAGTTTTCTTAGCCAATAATGGTGGCACATGTCTGTAATCCTAGTACTTAGGAAGCTAAAACAGGAGGATCATAGGTTCAAAGCCAGCCTCAGCAATTTAGCAAGAACCTTGTTTCAAAATAAAATAGGGATGAGAGTGTGGCTTAGAGGTAGAATGTCCCTGGGTTCAATCCCTAGTAACATACATACACACACACACACACACACACACACACACACACACACACACAGTCTTCTTAATAAAGATTGTATTTTTGTGAGAAAAAGACAGGAAGATAATTTGCATTCATCAAAATGTGGTTTATATAATATATTCATTCAAATTTCAAGTTTGTATCTCAAATTTTATTCTAAAGGGAAAACACATTAGCAGACACCTCAAGCACAGTTGAATATTCTAACTTTACCCATAAGGTTGGAGGCGAATTAAGAGGGAACAGCAACAAATGGCCAGTCTCTGAAAGGAGAAAAGGAAAGAACAAGGACATGAGAAGGAACTGGTAAGAGCAGAGGAGCAGGTATTGACTGAATTTCTTCCCACACATCACAGTAAGGCAGCTGGTGATGTCCTTTGTTTTTCTTCACAAGGAGAAGGCACATTTTGCTCATTAAATCATCCAAGAGTGGCTTGCTTGCTGCTTCGAAGGAAAAAAAAAATGTACTGAAAGTAGAAGATGGATTCATACAAGACAAAGAGCTTACCTGAGATTATTTCTAAAATGCATGTGGAAAGAAATATACTGGCAGAGGTAGAATACACGAACCAATTTAATACCATGACTTAAGACTTAAAAGTTTTTAGGTGACATCGCCTGTATAAATGAGCAGATTAATTCTGCGACATCGTCACTGGAAAATGGTAACACCTCCTTTAACTTATGCACTAGATCTATCTATTACAGATTTCTGCTCATCTGTAGTTTCCCATCTTGCTTGAACTGTGCCTTGAAATTGTCTAGCATACATTCTCTTTCTCATCTGATCATGAGAAACATCCAGTGATCCTTGTTAAAAATACAGCTTCTTCAACTCCTTTCCAGAGCTGCTCAATCAGAAACTTCTCCAAAGAATTGTTCATCCCCAGGTGATTGTAATGACCAGGAAATTTAGGCTAACTGCCTCCAAATGTTTTTGTGACCCCTTATGACCTTGACTCTGAATCCTGCTGTCCCTTGTCCTATCATATGTACAAAGTGAGGGCACTAAAAATATATTTAACTTTAATTAAAAATGGTTATGTGTGCTCCAGGAATAATTTCATCACTATTTTTTTTCTTATCACTTAATGTCAAAGAATCTTAATATTAAGAGTTATAAAGGTCTTTTTCAAATGGGTAGTACTTACAATATCATTAAAGATCAAATGGTCTATTTTTTTACTCACATTCTTTGAAAGATTCAGGATAGGAAATGAGAAGCCACCAGTGGAAGGAAGCTGTTGATATGATTCTCCCTCTGCCTGAGGTAAACAGAGGTTATGAGAAGCCTATTCTGTATCATGAAATGAAATTGTGCATGATTGACTGAGATTAAAAATGTGTACAAAGAGCCAGACCAACAATGATCAACTGATTGATTTGTTTATTTATTTTGGGGACTGGGGGATTGAATCCAGGGACACTATACCTCTGAGCTATACCTCCAGCCCTATTTTATTTTTTATTTTGGAAAAAGTTCACGCTAAGTTGCAGGGAATCTCACTAAATTGCTGAGATTGGACTCAAATTTGTGATCCTATCTCAGCCTTCCAAGTACTGGGATTAAAAGCATGTGCCAACACACCTGACTCTGACCAACAGTGATTTTAAAAATAGATTATATATTCCTCATATACAATAATAACACAAGGAACTACCTGCTTGACCATGGAAGTCTCTAAGCCAAGATATTAGTTATCTCTTCTACTCTTTAAATAATTCCAAGGACAGGAGTTCCCTGGGATTGCCGTTCCATCTACTCTATATTATAATTTTTTCTTAAGTATAATGAATATAAATCTCTCAAAGTTCTACTTCACTACATTTGTTAACAATGAATTTCTGGGAGGTGGGGAGGAGTAATTATTGAACCCAACTTCCCATCTGAATTCTCCCTATAACATTTCTTCAAGGTAATATTTAGCTTGGACTTGAATATTTCCAGGAAGACTGTCTGTTCTTCTGATGTCACTTCTATCTGAAAGCCCTTTTTGTCCGAAGTTGAACAACGTTATCTCCCTGTAATTTCTACCCATTACTCCTCATTTAACTCACTGAGGTCACCTAGAGAAAGATTGATCCTTTTTCCATTTGACATCTAGAAACCTTGGCATCAAATCAATTTGAGGCTTCACATCTCCTGGTTAAATTTATCTGATAGCTTTAACCCTTCCCTATATAATAACATGTTTCTCTCCAGTTTGTTTTTGTCTTAGAAATTGTGCATGCCCAGTGATCCTCCAAGAGAACAGCACCATCACTTTCCCCGTCCTTTGTACTCTAGGTCTACTCAGGTATCTAAGGTTGCAGTGTTATTGTGTTCACTGCATCACATTGCTGTCCCACATGGCTCTCACTGTACTACAAGATTATCCATTTTTACACACCTCTGATAAAGAAATATCTCCCACACTGTGTACGAGTGAGGATATTTGGATGGGGGGCCACCCAGAAATATGCCTTCATATTTGTTCCTCCTAAGTTTCATTTTGAGACATGTGGCCTGTTATTTAATTCTATAAAAAATTATCTTGATGCTGATTCTATCACCCAGTGTATTTACCATCATTCCCGATTTTGGGCCATCTACAAACCTAAAATTATCTTCTATATTTTTTACAGATTAAAAACTCTTACAATACGGGACTTAAGAATACTACTAGAAATCCCACCGCAAGATAATTTGGAGCCCTTTGTAGAAAGTCTTTCAAACAGTTGTGAATAGCACTATTGCTAGCGTAATTATTACTCAGTCTCTCTTTCTCAATCATATCAGGAGATTACCATGGAAGTCCATAGAATTAGGAAAAATGGGGGAGAATCAAAAAAAACTCATAATTAAATGGAAATTTCTGAATCATACAATATCTTTTCAAGTAGAACTTTATAAAACTCAAACTTTAGTAACCCTAGATTCCAGATGAATATTTAGTATTTGTTCAACTCCCTTGTACTAATCTTCCGGAAAATAAACCACCATTCAGTGTCATTTGCTTATTAAGGAAAAAGGGAAGTTTCTTTAAGATAAAAGAATGTTAGGCATGCATAAACATCAAGGATAGAAAGCAGAAACAGATTAGGGATGATTATCAGCAGATCAAAGATTTCTGAAAGTAATACAGTGCTCTTTCCAAACCTATGTCAAGGTTCTGTGCATTAGCAGATAACTGAAAGCAGGGTTTCTAGAAACAAACACAATTTAGAACCAAATAGTTCATCATTTTCACATTTGGTGAGCTGATATGTTATCATAACTCAGAGAAATAAATTCAGCTGAGTAGAGCACCAGGCAGGTGGAGAAGCTAATGATTCCTTCAGCTGGATCCCTCCTGACACTCAAGTTCCCAAATTCCAGCTGGCTTTGAAGATTTCTCAAGTTCCTCAGAATCTAGGGCTCCAATGCAAAAAGCCACTTCATCCATTATTCATCATTACTTCACACCAAATTTCTAAATTAGTGTCTGACCTGGAAAAATAAAAGGCTGGCTCCTCTAAATTTGAGGAGTTGTGCAGTTATGTGGTAGAAAGTAAAACAATGCAACAGATCAAAGGAGGGGCATCAGTCAAGATTTTAAACTTCAATTTGACACTCTTTTAATGCACACATTAAAAAATCAAGTTGCCACCCATTCTTAAATACCCCCCATCTTTATATGCCAAAACAAAAATTGTCCAGAGAAAAAGTGCATTAGAAATGTTTAAATTCTCACCATACTCCTAATACAAAATGTGATATTCTTTTGGGTTGCAGGAGAAGGTTTTTTGTTGAGAAAAATGAAAAAATAAGACTAGACCAAGAGAATCCCAAGGTGTAAATATTCCACTCCTTTCATTTGGTGCTAGGAAGTATGTTTTAAAGAAATCTAATAGTTATATAACCAATGCCATTAAGTGGTTTTCAGCTGGATTTGTTGTTATGACAGGGTCATGCTCAGCCTGTAGCAGCACTAGTAATGAGTGAAATGCAAATATTCGCAGTGTTTGCTGCTGCAAGTCAAAGAGATTCTATTTACAGAGAGGAGAGCCGGACTGGACGGTGGAGTTCCAGAGGAGAAAGGGCTCCCGGAGCCTGAAGAACCTATGATGCTGTTGTCAGTTTAAATAATGGACCACACACAACTGTGTTAATTGCCAGAAGGCAGGTCTGAGAGGGTCTCTTAATTAGGATGAATAGATTTCTATCCAATTTTTTCACTTTTCTGTGAGGGTTTCCATTGTCTTCTTTGAAGCTGGTTTATTTAGGAGCCAGGTTTGACTGTTGTGTGTGGTGAATGTAAATGATCTCAAACAGAGGAACCTCTGCATACAGACCCAGGTAGTCTTATTACCAATGCTAATAACACTCTGTTTGTCAAGTATTGGGCTGCATGTGTCCCAGGTTTTGACATCTCTGCATTTCTGCATGTTGTATACAGATGTGCTAAGGGCCTGGATTCACAGAGAGAATATCAACAAGTATTAACGCAAGACAGAAAGTTATGTCCACTGTGCACTAAACAAACATAGTGGGGTATGCTGTGAAGACTGATGGAAATGTCTATGTCCCCCCTCCACCTACCACCATATGAAAGAATAAATCACAGAAGTCAGGTAGAGAATAAGCTAAGGGGTAGAAATAATAAAATCTAGCCAAAGTGATGAAAATAAAGTAGACCCAATAAAGTCACTACAACAGGAGCCTGTAACCTTCTTCAAAATGAATGAATAAATAAATAACCACAGGATATAAATGCTGTATTTACGCCACAGGCAAAATCAAACTAGAAATAAAAACACTCCTTTCATACGTGATTAGTGAAATAGGCTTCACCAAATTATGTACCTAGATTATCATTAACATGATTAAGGACTATATTTTTGGCATAATACTGGTTAGAATGGGTGTTACCAAAAATATGTAGAATAGGATCTTTGCCTTTAGGTGCTTACAAACTTGAGACTATGTATATTGACTAAGCAGTTATAGGAAAAGCAATGGCCTGGGTCTGGGGCAAAGAAAAAGAGGAAGTTAGAAAGTTAGAAAAATTATCTTCTCCTGAGAGCCGTCTTGGTGGAGAAGAGACTGGTGATTAGTACTCAGTTGAGAAGTGGGGCCTGCAGTCAGGAAAGAGAGGCATCCTTTGGTTTGAGGGCTTGGACTTCATCTTTCAATAAATTAGATTTCAAATCATGGCTCTGCTGCTAACTACCCAAATCCCTTGAACATGTTATGTTGTCTCATATTTAAAATAGAGATGACAATACTCAACCAATAAAATGTTGTGAGGATAAAAGATATATGTAAATCATTGAGAAGAGATTTCTCATAATAATGTCTCAATAAATGGTAGTTAATATTGTATTAATGGGAAAACTAGATGACAAGCAAAAGTCTTTGATACAAAGGGCTGTTAGGATCTAAAAAGATTATATAGAATAGAACTATTTTCAATTGCATTCACAATAACCTCAAAAGGGACAAAATACTTAGGAATAAGTTTAGGCAAGTAGGTGAAAGACGTCTACAATGAAAATTATGAATCACTAAAGAAAGAAATTGAAGAAGACTCTGGAAGGTGGAAAGACCTTCCATGCTCTTGGATAGGCAGAATAAATAATCAATATGGCCAGCCAACCAAAAGTGAGCTAAACACTCAATGCAATCACTATCAAAATGCCATTGTCATTTTTCACAGAGAAATTAGTTATAAAATTCACTTGGGAAAAAAAAAAAAAAAACAGTATAGCCAAAGCAATTCTCAGCAATAAGAACCATACTGGGGGCATCACAATGCCAGACTTCAAATTATACTACAAAGCGATAGTAAAAACAGCATGGTATTGGTACAAAACAGACATATGGACCAATAGAACAAAAGACTCAAACAAAGCCCTATATCTATAGCAAGTTAATCTTTGATAAAGGTGCCAAAATCATACACTGGAGAAAGGACAGTCTTTTCAACATGTGATGCTGTAAAAACTGGCTACATATGTAGGAAAATGGAACTAAACCCTAACTTTTCACCTGCACAAAAATCAACTCAAGTTGACTCAAAGACCTAGAAATTAGACCAGAAACTTTGTTTTTTTTGTTGTTGTTGTTTTTTTGTGGTTCTTTTTTTTTGCGATACTGGGGATTGAACTCAGGGGCATTTAACCTCCGAGCTATACCCCCAGCCCTATTTTTTATTTTTTATTTTGAAACTGGGTCTCACTAAGTTGCGGAGTGCCTCACTAGGTAGCTGAGGCTGGCCCCGAACCCAGATCCTCCGGTCTCAGCCTCCCAAATGCTGGGATTACAAGCGTGCGCCACCACGCCGGCTGACCAGAAACTTTGAAACTGCTAGAAGATCAGTTATAGCAACACTCCAACATAAAGGACAGGTAGAAACTTCCTCAATAAAACCCTAAAGCTCAAGAAATCAAATAAGAATTAATGGCCGGGCATGGTGGCGCACGCTTGTAATCCCAGCATTTGGGAGGCTGAGACCAGAGGATCCAGGTTCGCGGCCAGCCTCAGCTACCTAGTGAGGCACTCCGCAACTTAGTGAGACCTGGTTTCAAAATAAAGATTAAAAAATAGGGCTGGGGGTATAGCTCGAAGGTAGAAAGCTCCTGAGTTCAATCCCTAATACGAAAAAAAAAAAAAAGAATTAATGAATTGATGAATTGGAGAGCATGAAACTATAAAGCTTCTGCACAGTATAGGAAAACATCAAGAATTTACAAAGAAAGCCTACAGGATGGGAGATGATCCTCATCACTTACCTTTCAGATGAATGTCTAATATTAGAATATACAAAATGCTAAGAAAAAAAAGCTTAACAATAATAAAAAAGCAACAAAACTGAACAGATTCTTTTTAAAAGAAGTACAAATGGCCAACAAATACATAAATACATGAAAAAATGCTCAACATCTTAGCAATCAGGGAAATGCAAATTAAAACTACACTGAGATTCCATCTAACTCCAGTAAGAATGGCAATCATCAACAACAAAAATAAAAATAAATGCTGATGAAGTTGTGGGGAAGTAAGAACCCTACTACAGTCTTGGTGGGACTACAAACTAGTACAGCCACTATGGTGATCAGTGTGTAGGTTTCTCAAAAGTTTGGGAGTGGAACTACCATACAACCCAGCAACAGTGATCATGGGCACCCTCCCAAAGAAAATCAGAATAGTATAATGATACATACATATCCATGTTCATAGCAGCATAATTTACAATAGTCAAATTATGGAAGCAACCTAGGTATCCATCAACAGATGAATGGATCACCAAACTTTGGTATATACACATAGTGGAATTTTACTTAGCCATAAAGAACAAAATCATGCCATTTTCAAGAAAATGGATGGAACTAGAGAATATCATACTAAGCAAGTATAACCAGTCTCAAAAAATGAATAGATGTATATTTTCTCTTGTATGTGGAAATTAGAGAGAGATTCAGAAATAAGGGCAATATCAGATAGGTGAGCAGAGACTACAGGGGAGTGACTGAGGGGATTAGGGAAGGGAGACAAAGTCATAAAGAGTGTAATAGTTGAAATAATGCTATGAATGTATATAAAACTACCAATTCCAATATCAAAGACATCCACAAAGAGAGGGAGGGAAGGGGAGGAGGTTTCCTAACACTGGATCCCAGAATTAACCCAGAATTAGTCACAGACAATGCTGGAAATGTACAGGCTAGGGGAACAGAAAGCATACTACCTGAAGGCAGGAGGCTTCTCTAAAGACCAAAGATTGAACCACATATTCCCGATGCCTTTCCCTAATCTCACAGATGGGATCCACGTCAGTCCTTAACCAGAATGAGAATGATTGTGGAGGCAGAAAGAGGTGATGAGTTTTATTCCAGGTCAGCAACTCTCAAAGTATGATCCCTGATACCCTTTCAGGAATCCACAAACCAAAACTATTTTAATAATAATACTAAGATGCTTTTTGCCTTTTTTAGACATATTCTCTCACCAGTGTACAGTGGAAATTTCCAGAGGATGCATGACATGTAATATAACAACAAAATGGTTTACAGAAGACAAGGAGATTCCAGCTGTGCTCCATTAGAACAGACCTTAAGAGATCTGCAAAAAATTCAGGCAAGGCCATTTTGTGCAGTAATCTCAGTTTTATTCTGGGAAATATAGTCCTCTTGAAAAAAGAAAGAGAAGAAGACAGGAGGAAGGAAAATTATGAGTTAAAATAGTAGATAAATATACATTGATAAAATTAAAATAAATTAAAGCTCTCTGAATCTCAGGAGATCATGTTAAGTAAAACAAAGCATGTAAAGACAAATACTGCTTGATTCCATTTACACATGAGATCTGTAAAATAGAAATTACAGGAGTAGAGAGTAAGAGAATGGTAGTTATCAAGAGCATGGGGAAATGTTTGTCAATGAACACAAAACTGCAGTCAGACAATAGAAGTAAGTTCAAGAGATCTGGTGACTATAGTTAATAATATATTATATATTTTAAAATTTATTAAAAAGTCCATTAAGCATACAACCATGGATCTACATGGGGTTCTCTGTAAAGTTTCATTGGTCTTATTATGGATCCCAATGACTGTACCACTTTAGCTTAACTATGGCATTTTAATGAGTCCAAGACAAAGAGTAGTTCCTCCAAGTCTGTTCTTCTTGCATAACTTTATCCTAGGCCCTTTGCAATTCTAAAAATTTTTATAATTAACTAATGAATTTTACTTCAAGAAGACTTGCTGGAAGTATACTTGTGCTTTTAGTCAAGATTAAATAATGGGGCAAATGAACCTTTCCATCTAGAACAAACAGATCAAATACAAGATAAAAAATGGTTGTCAAGATACTGAACATTGTAATCCCAGCATTTGGGAGGCTGAGACCTCCAGAACTGGAGGATCCGGTTTCGCGGCCAGCCTCAGCTACTTAGTGAGGCACTCTGAAACTTAATGAGACCCTGTTTCAAAATAAAGAATAAAAAATAGGGCTGGGGGTATAGCTCGGAGGTAGAATTCCCCTGAGTTCAATCCCCAGTACCGAAAAAAAAAAAAGATATTGAACATCAAGCAATGAGGAAGAGTGATTCCTGAGAACCTGAGAAGTTATAAATAAATGAAGTAAACACTAAATTGTTCCAGCTTGTTACCTTGACAGAATGTTCAGGCCATAATACAGGGAGGGAACCCAGCCAGAATAGGGTAGGAAATTGGAACTGAGAATCAAAGTCAGATTAGGGTGACCAGGCAGAGAACTGGAGAGATGCGTGGAGAAGAACTTGGATCCAAAGAGGGTTCCCTTCAAGTATTCTATAGGGCGCTTATCAGTACATGAATGTAAAGAAGCTAACAAAATCTGCATAAACTCTCCCCCAACGATAAAAACAGAACTATTTTCAGTGTTCACATAGGAATTATAGTAATGGTAATAATCCCTTTACCCACTAGCCAGACTGGAAAGCTTTCATGGGGATTTTAGACAGAGTATACGGAGGGGTCTTGCCTCAGTAGTGAGAGATAATTAGCCCTAGACTGAATGCTGTTCTGGTCCACCTAACAAATTTTAAAAGCAAGATCCAAGAGGATTAACCTGCTTCCAATAACTTAGATGAGATACCACATGAGAAGATATTACTGAACTTGAAGAGATAACAATAGAAATTATCTAAAATGAAACACAGTGAAAAAGAATTCCAAATATAAAAAACCAAAATGTCAGTGAGGTCTGAAACAAATTCCAGCACCCCAATAAAAGTGTAATTGAAGTATCAAAGGAAAAAGAAAAATATTTGTAATTGTCAATTTTTTTTCAAAAATAGAAATCTACCAACCCAAGAAGCTTAGTGAACTCAAAAGAAACAGGAAGAAAACTACCTCTAGGCACATATAAAGCAAATTGCTCAAAACCAATGACAAAGAATATTATCTTAAAATCAGCTCAAAAAAAACAGTAGATATAGCAGAAGATTTCGACAAAAGCTTCCTTGTTGGAAAAATACTTTTAAATTATTTTAAAAGACAATTGTATATCTAGAAGTCTCTACTTAGTGAAACTATCTTTGAAAAAGAGGAAGGCAATGGTCTGATCATGAAAAAAAAAAAAAAAAGAGTACAGTTGGGCATGGTTCCCAGTACTTGCAGTACTTGGGAGGCTGAGACAGGAGTGTTGCAGGTTTGAGGCCAATCTCAGCAACTTTGTGAGGCCCTCTGCAACTAAGGAAGACTCTGTTTCAAAATAAAATAGGACTGGAGGTATATCTCAGAGGTAGAATATCCTTGGGTTCAATCCTCACTAGCACAAAAGAAGAGAAAGAAAAGAGGAGGGGGAAGAAAGACAAAATAGAGAACAAAACAAATTTCAATACACAAGCATTCCATTAGATAGCCGAACGGTACCCTCAAAACTGTGGGTCATCAAAATCAGGTACCCTCAAAACTGTGGGTCATCAAAATCAATGGAAGTCTAAAGTGGGTCATAGGAGGTACTCTAGATGAAGAAAAAGCAACTTTAAATGAGCAAAGAAGGCAACCTAACTGAAGGTGATGGGAGGGGAAAGAGGCAAACACCTAATGCACATGATGTACATTCACAAACATATCAAAGTCAATTACTAAGCTTAATATGAGAAGGAAGGGCGTTATCTCTGCCCCTTCCCATGGGGAGGATGATTTAAGTGACACTCTACAGGTGGTTTAGTCATCTGATATCCCTGCAGTTTTCTATAAGGAGCTATTTTCAGTTAAAATGGCCTATTTAACCTCTTCCCTTAGGTGCTTCAGGTTTTAATCCACCTCCTCCTCTAACTACCTAACATCCCCCTCAAGAGCAGGAGGCCTTGAAGTCTTTCAGGGAATAGAGCCAGAAGGTCTATCTTCTACAGCTTCCTTGAGCTGGACAGTGGTGTAGACATGTCAGGACCCTTTGTTTTGCTCTCTGTCAGGACAGAGCTTGTTGGGACTGGACATATTCTCAGAGGGCAGGTTGATCCAAAGGTCTCTCATCAATCTGTTGACTATGGAGAGGTGTTAGTAATTTGGCCTAAGTCATCTCTGATATTTGATGGCCTGGAACTGGGAGGAAACTATTTCCATTATCAAGTTCAGGAGACAAGACCCAAAAGAAAAAGGAATAATGAGAGGAAGGAGACACAGGAGAGGCAAAATCAGGATGTCTGGTTGGTTAGTCTAGCCAGAAGTGAGACCTCGTTCTTCAGGAAGGGAGCCAGAATAGAAACTTATGAAAAGTTTACTCATCTCTTTCCTTCCTTCAAAAGAAACTATAAATTTTTTATGGGCTCACAGCTCCATGCAGGTTTGGTCTGATTCTGAAGTTTAGATTTTCTTCCAGTAGGTATGACTTAACTTGCATGTGATGGATCCTGCTAGAGATCCCAAGCACCTCCTACTTTGTGTCAATAGGCACATATTGCCTATTGGAACTGACACAAAGAAGTTACATAGTTGGTTAGGCCATCCTTTTCTATACCAAGCAGCAGGTCAACATAAAGAAAGGGCCTTTGATATCTCCTGTGCACATTCTGTCCTGGTAGGGAAAGGCATCTACCCAGCCAGTGAAGGTATTAAAATCAAAAGAATTTGTAACCTCTAAAAAGGCATAACTGTGTGAAGTTCAACTGCCCATCTTCCCTAGGTAAGATCCCTTTGATGGTGTCTTTGATGTGGGAGCCAAATGAAGCAAAGGGCACTCAGTCTGGGACCAGCCATGGGTGGGGGGCCTGATCCATGGTCCCTTTGGCAGACTCATCTCCAGGATTTGGCCTTTATACAGAGTACAGGGTGCTCAGGGCCTTTTCCTCCAACATTTGCTTTTCCAGTGTTCAGGCTTCTCACTGAAGAAGGACCTCCAGGGGCCGCCTGGAGTTGATTTTTGGACCTTTAAAGCATCTAACTGTTGGTTTTGCCTTTCCTCCTTCTTTATCCATTCCTTCTATATCCAATCTCAGTTCTGAAAGACCAAGGAGGCTATTTAAACCGCCGGGGGCAGATTGGGTGATGAACTTATCTTTTTTTTTTTTTTTTAATTTTTTATTGTAGTAACTCGTGCAATATAGCATACATCTTTGTTAAGTACAAATTGTTAACAACATATTTGCACACAATTACACAATTCTCATTTGACCCCTTCCCCGATTCCCTCCCCATTCCCTCTCCGTCCCTCCCCCTAAGGTTCACTTCAGTGAGTGACCATATGACCCAGCAATACCACTACTGGGTATATACCCACCAGAATGGAAACCAAATTATCAGAACGATGCATGTGTATCTATGTTTATAGCAGCTCAATTCACAATAGCCAAACTATGGAAGCAGCCAAGATGTCCAACCACAGATGAACTTATCTTTTAAAACTAATGTCCCTTCAGGGGAGTCAGACTTCAATGGAGTAGATTTAATAAGGGCAGAAATACATGTTAGCTAGTCCGCCATAGCACATAAGCTTCATTTGACTCAGTTGTAGCTTACTAGAGGGGTAGAAGGCTTTGAATTAGGGGTCTGGGTGCTATTGGATTTCTGGAGTAACTGCATCAGGGACTTGTCTCACCCAAATTAAATCCCAAAAAGAGAGGGGGGAATTTAATAATACCATAATTATCAGATCTAATTTACAGGTTTTCAAAGGTCAGAGCTGTATCTTTGGGTTATAAAGCCATTTTTTTCTGACCTAGACAAAAAAGTTTACATTTCTAAGTTCAGGGCAGGTTTCTTTATCTCCAAGTCTATGTTGGGGCCAGACTGCTTTACCAAAAAAAAAAAAATCAACCTTTTTTTAAGGACTTGGTGGTCAATCTATACTAATTCCTTAAGAGGCAGTTGAGTGGTATGTCTTGAGGTACAGATATCTAGGTACCCATTTAGAAGAGGAGACAGAGAATGTAAGAGGGTGTGTCCTTCATCTGTCTCTGCATGATTCCCTTTCATAGGGTTAGACCTGGAGATTGAAAGGTATCCTTTGCATCAGTTCTCCTGGACCCAAAGATTAAACTCTATTTCACCTACCCTTCCTCCATATCCAGCCTATGAATGTGGAGAAAAATCCTTACTCTATCATCTTCCTGGGATGTGGAAACCTGGAGACTTTTTTATTTGTTTAAGGAACTGGGGAAGATAGAAATGATGTATTATCCCTCTTGGCAGATTCTTTTTTGTCAGTTAGACACAGAGACTAAAAGGCAAAGAGAATGCCAGACAGAGGATAGGCATTCCTCCCCAGCATAGAACATGGTCAGTACTCTTTGTACCAGGTCCAGGGGGCCTGGAGATTAAGCTTTCACCTGAAGCATTCAGGCCTTACTGTGCTTCTAATGGAACTCTGCCTTATTATCAGATTTACTGTGAACCTGGAGATTCCTCCCTCTATTGCTTTCCTTGATGTCCCTAAACAATGGAGTGAAAGCCTTATGGAGAGTTTTAAAAAAAGTTACATAATCAAAACTTAATAGAGACAGACCCTAAGAAACTAACCCCTGTTTTCTAAGCTAGTTGGAAATTGTACCAAGAGCTGACCAATATCTTAAGAAATCTGATATTTTAACATAACATTGAAATTTATTTGTTAGAAAACACTTTAAGGAATTTGTCTTAACTGTCATTGAATTTTATTCCACATACGAAATTCCTTTTATAAGCTTCATCATCCACAAGACTTTTTCCTAACAACCTACTTTATGATTTTATGACAGTTTCCCCAAAGCATTGCATAATTTTGTATGCAAAATTACTCAGTACCAAGAACCCAAATTTCCAGCAACCTAGACATAAGGACAAAGCAAATTCCGCATTGTTTTCCTATAATCCACAGTCCCAAATAAGTTATCATAGACCTGAAAGAGCCAAGAGCATTTCAAAGCACTCAGCTATTTCCATTTATGCAATTTATCTCCAAGTCCTCTACACATTATCCCTGGAAACTGAAACACCAGGCTAGCATCCTTAACATCTGAAACCACATTTTTTTTTTCAAGAGAAACCCTAACAACAATGAACCTTATTTCTGTGATGCCTTAGAGCACAGCTGTTTCACAAACCATGCCCAGCCCTCCATCACAGAAAGCTCTGTAGAGCATTCCCCAGTGCCCACCATCTTGCTCTTCTTCCTCCCTCTCTCCCAGACAGTGGTGGAGGTGTTGCCCCGACACACAACTTGCTTGGTCCCTCTTCATCCATGGCACAGACACATCAACCACAGGGAGTGAGCCTCAACCATTTTGCCTGGCTTTTATTCACCCACATTGCCTGGCAGGATATAGAGAGGAGAGAACTCCAGAATAGGAATTTAGCGCAGAGTGGGCAGGCTCTGAATTTAAATAAAGTTTAGAATACTACTTGTCATATCCAGGTTGCCCTGGGTTCCACCCCTTTGACGATGATCTCTGATGTGGGAGCCAACTGGAGAGAAGGGCGCTCAGTGCTCAGTCCAGGATCAGGAATGGGTAGGTCCTTGTTCTGATCCATGGTCTCTTCAGCCTGTAGGACAGATTAGCCTCCAATGATTTAGCCTTTGTACAGAGGACGGGGTTCTCAGGGACCTTTTCTCTAACCATTTGCTTTACCAGTATACAGTCTTCCCATAGTGGCTGGTAGCTTTCTTGGAGCAGGATCTCCTGGGGGTAGGGGGTGGGTAACCTGGAGTTGACTGTCAGACCTTAAAGCAGTCAGTTGTCGGGCCTGCCTTTCCTCTTCCTTTATCCTTTTCCTCTATATCCTGGCCTCTGTTATGACTGAGGAGGCTGTTTTAATATCTGGGACAGATTGGGTGATGAACTTTTCATTTAAATAAATATTCCTTCTGGGGAGTTAGACCTTGGAGTAGTAAATTTAATAAGGGCCTGTTAAGGTCTCTCATAGAAGGCTGTGAAGCTTTTACCAGTGCCTAGAACTGTGGTAGCCAGCCTCTTATAAAGACTTCATCAGATTCAGTTGTAGTTTATTAGAGGGGTAGAAAGTTTTGAATGAGGGGTCTGGGTACTGGTAGTTTTCTGTGGTAGCTCCTCTAGGGGTTTGTCTCATCACTTACATTAGTGCCTAAAAAGAGAGATGGGAAGTTTAATACTACCATAATGGTCACACCTAACTTACAGATTTTCAAAGGTCAGAGCTGTCCTTCAGGATTATAACACCATTTTTCCTGACCCCGACGAAAAAGAAAGTTTACAGTTCCAAATTCAGGCCAGGTTTCTTTATCTTCATTCTGTGTTGGGGCCAAGCTGCTTTATAAAAGATGATCCTGTTTTTTAAGAGTTTGGATGTCAAGCTTATCATATTCCTTAAGAAGTAGTTAAGTGGTGAGTCACAAGGTATAGACATCTAGTTACCTATCTGGAAGATGTGAGAAGGTGTGTATTCATATCACTCTCAGCATGAGTCCCCTTCATGGGGTTAGAGCTGGAGATCAAAAGACAAAGAATATGCTGGGCAGAGCAGAGGTGTCCCTTCTGTCCTTCTGGACATATGACCTGGTGGCGAATTATCCATTGCATCCTTGGGCTCCAAAGAACCTGAAGATTAAGCTCTCACCTAAGTAATCCCAGGACTTGCTTACACCTTTACCAGATGTCAGACTCAGACAAAAGAGAGGTGTCCCTTCTGTCCTTCTTAGCGCATGACTGATGGGAAAAGCATTCCTTGTATCTGGTCCAGGGGACGTGGAGATTAAGCTGTCACTGTAGGAGTCCTGGCCTTAGGCATAGTACTGGTTACTTCATTCTCCTGCTGTTGGTCATCACTCAGCCTCATTCACTGTTACCGGATGTTAGACTCAAGGCCTTCTTTGTCTTCCATCAGATCCATCCTACGAATCTGGAAAAACCCTTTCTCTGTTTATCATCTTTCCATGATGCCTAATCCTGGACATTTTCCTCTTTGCCAGGTCCCTAAACAGCCAAGGCTATAGGAAGCCCTGCTCTGGCAGAGGAGGTCCATATAATCAAAAGACATCCAAAACCCTGAGAAATTAACTTTCTTAAAATTCTAGTGCCAGAGTTACACAGTGGGCCACGCTGGCTTCTGCTTCACTCTGCTCTGCTCCCCCTAAAGTTAGGTTGCAGTTACCTTTTATCCCCAGAATGGTCCCAGTTAAGTTCCAAGTTAAAGATCTAAGTTAGAAATGGATCTGAGTGGCAATGCACCAGAATATGTTCCTGGGTGATAATCTTTCCTCAGTATAAATATTATATCTTAGTCCTTGCTCCTCTGCATTGAACAAATCACACAGAAAGAACAAATGGAAGAGATATAAGAGGTTTATTTAGAAAGCAGAGGCACAGCAGTAAAAGAAGGCTGTAATGAAGGGGGTTACATTCTAGAGAAAGGGTCAGATTATGAGAGAGAAAGCAGAAAGGGCCTCCTCCCCGGGGAGGGAAATGAGCTGGAACAAAAACGTTATGCTCCAGAGAGAGGGTCGAAAGCAGTCCATTTCCAGAAGTAGAAAACAGCATGGCGTCTTCCATGATGAGGTTTTTTTGTTGTTGTTGTTTTGCCTAGAAACTCTTCCCCCTTGTGCATAAGCATTTGAGGAGGTCACTATCTCTTTTCACAACATAAATTAGTGAGTCTGCATTGTCTCTGCCACTTCCCTCTGGTGAAGGGGTCCAAGTGAGTCCTGTCAGGTGGTTTAGCCTTCTGATATCCCTGCAGTTTTCTAACCGCAGCTTTTTTCATTTAACAAGACCCATTTAAATCCTCTCATATGCTTTAGGCTTTGTCCCAATCCAGCCCACCTGCTCCTCTATGTACCTAACAATATGGCATTAGGATTATGACATAAGGATAAGTAAAAGATATGAGAACAAATAGAGACCAAGAGAGGAGAAATGAAGATACATTATTGGAAGAATTCTGAGGCTTTTCCTCTTAAGATTGGATAATTTCTATTGATCTCTTTCTAAATCCACAGTCTTCCTTTTGCCGTCTCACTCTGCTGTTAATCCCATGCAGTGAACTTTTTTAATATTAAAATTTTTAAGCTTATAATTTCCATTTCATTCTTTCTTATTCTGAAATTTCCTATGCCTTTATACATTATACTTTCCTTTACATCACTGCCCTATATATAAAAGTTCCATTAATTCTTTATTTTAAACAGGATATCGCTAAGTTGTGGAGGGCCTCAGTAGGTAGCTGAGGCTGGCCGCAAGTCTGTGATCCTCCTGTCTCAGCCTCCCAAATACTGGGATTACAAGCATGCACCACCACACCAAGCTTAAAAGTTCCACTAAAGTTCTTGTCTACTCCAACACCCGGCTCATCATGTTTCCACCAACTTATTTTTCTTGATTATGGATATCATTTTCTTCTTTCCTCAGATTTTTGGTCATTTTTATTCTATGCCAGATGTTGTGGATACTATATTATAAAAATTGTAGATTTTATTCCCTTCCACTGGAAAAGGTTGTTTTTGTTACTTTTATTAGAAATTCTAATTTTTGCCTTCCCTCAATAGTCTTTCAGTCTTCCAGCTGTGTTCTTATTTTTTCTTCTTCTTCTTTTGTCCCACTCATCTCCTTGTAGTCTTTCCTGCACCTATGCAGTTTAAGGATCAGCCAAATACTTCTTTCTTGCAGAGGAAATTTTAAGGAAGGAGAATAAGAAGAGTTAAAATAAGGGAAAAAAAGATAGCATGTCTTTTTTTTTTTTTTTTCGGTACTGGGGATTGAACTTAGGGGCATTCTACCTCTGAGCTATACTCCCAGCCCTATTTTTAATTCTTTATTTTGAAACCGAGTCTCACTATATTGCAGAGTGCCTCACTAGGTAGCTGAGGCTGGCCTCGAACCTGGATCCTTCGGTCTCAGCCTCCCAAATGCTGGGATTACAAGCGTGCACCACCATGCCCAGCAGCATGTCTTTTTAAGGACATTTAGGACAGGACACTTAGCAGCATCTTTAACTCTCCATCCCTGTGACACCACCGATAACACACACCTTCTGCTGTTGTGATGAAGAAGTCTGAAAATATTGCTGAGGCCCCCAAGAGGCAAAAATCACTCATTTGAGAACCACTGATCTAGATGGAGAATAT
>PVLC010017174.1:0-34189 GCA_004027655.1 Graphiurus murinus
AAAAAAAAAAAAAAAAAAAAAAAAAAAAAGAGAGAGAGAGAAATATCCCAAAGGAACCAGTGCAGGCTCATTGCAGCTGCCAGTAACACCTCAAGAACCTCTTCTCCCCAATGGTTCAAGTTCAGTAATGACAAGCATCCTCCCCAAACCGGGAAGGAGAAGCCAAGCCTGTGAATATAATCCCTGTGGCCACCACCTAAGGCACCCCCTGCAGAGGACACAATTTACAGGGATGTCACTTCAACATGCACTGACATCCAGTAAGTTCCCGTTCCCTCTGGAGGAATCTTACTAAGGAGTTTAACTATTGACTCTCATATTTAATCCAAAGGACACCACTAACACAAGAGAAAGCAAGTTTCATGTAGACATGCTTTCATTGTGGAACAAATTGGAAATTAACAAAAACAAGATGTTTACTTTTCTCAAAGTGTTTTCACTTATCTGCCTCTCTCAGAATGCTAGTTTTATAATCTTGGGTTTATGATAGAAGCTCAATAACAATATGCTTTATAACAACACACTTAGCACAAACATATAACCAAACTGATAAAGTAAAAACAAAACAACAACAACCCAGGGCCATGCTTGCATCCTTTCAGCTTCTTTATATATCACTTGTAAATAATTGAAGGAAAAAAAAAAGACTCATAAGACACAGCTACAAAAATGTTACTAGCTTTATTCATTCTTTAAAAAAAATACTGGTTTTGTAATAAGAAATAAGCTTGTAAATGTCATTTAAAATTAATAGCCAAAGAATTCCAAGTATGTAGGGTTATATGGACTGCAGTTCCTCCCACTGGATTTTCAAACAATATTGAAACATGGCTACTTGAAATACTTCAGTCCCATCAGTTAACACTGTTCAAAATGTCAAGAGCCATATTGCACCCCAGTGGCCACTCTTCAACAAATAACATATCCTTTGAAGTTAAAACACTCCTAAATGATTCCAAGTGACACTTCCTAGGGTAAGACGGTCAAACTTATCTAAGCTTATCTACTTCTAAAGAGAATGATAACCTCACCAGGCATGATGGTTCATGTTTATAATCCCTGTACTTGGGAGGCAGAGACAGGAGAATCACTTAAAGACCAACCTCAGCAATATATACTCTCAGGAACTAAAGAGACCCTGTTTCAATACAAAAAATTTAAAGGGCTGTGGGTATAGCTCAGAGGTAGGATGTCTCTAGGTTCAATCCCCAGTACCATAAGAAAAATAAAAATAAAGAAATTAAAAACCTGTGGAATCACAATTAGCAGAAGAGCACTTCCTTTATCAAACCTTGCAAATTTTTCAGTTTCAAATCTCAATCATGAGCCGGGCATGGGGGCCCATGCTTGTAATCCCAGCATTTGGGAGGAGGCTGAGACTAGAGGATCCCAGTTTGCAGCCAGCCTCAGCTGCTTAGTGAGGCCCTCCACAACTTAGTGATACCCTGTTTCAAAATAAAGAATAAAAAATAGGGCTGGGGCTGTAGCTCAGAGGTAGAATGCCCCCAGGTTCCATCCCCAATACTGCAAAAAAAAAAAAAAAAAAAAAAAAAAAAAAACTCAATCATGTTCCTTACTGCAAGGCAATCTATTTATATACTGTTTCCTAATTAAATAAACCATGACTATATGCCTATACTAATCACATTTTTTTTTACTTGATGCTTTTGAGGAACAATTACAAACTTATTAGAATTAAACTCCATGGAAATGAAGGTTAATCATCAAAAATGAAAGAGAACAGACAGAAATATTTTCTTTGGCCTTAACAACTAGCATCTAGCACAGAGCTGCTATTCCAAGGGCACTAATGTGTGTTTCAGTTGACAAATCATGCGATGTAGCCAGTCACCTTGACTGTAACTACATTCTGTACCATGCTTCAGAACCTTTCTCATTCTGATATCACAAAATGCCCCTGCAAAGAAATCAAGAAACAAAAGCCTATGTCATATTATCATAAGCAAATAGCATCTCCTTTGCCAAACATTAAGGTACTTCTAAAATAAATACAGGAGATCTGTCTTCAAGCAAATGTGGTACTTGTACAGCCTTCAAAGAAGTAAATACACATATAATTCCATTTAATCCCACAATAAAATGAAACTTAAAGGCAAGGTTGGGATTTTCAATTCTAATCTCTTCCATATTAATTTTCTAGACTTGAGCAAATCAAAACCACTATTTCTCCACTTCATCTTTAAGAAAATAGTTTCTAGTTGTTGAACTTAATTGCACTTATGAAAAATCCTTATCTAAAATAAACTACTCTAAAAACATGACAGTAACTTTAAGGTCAAATTTTGAAAACAATCATTTGTTTGAAGAAGGCTCCTGCCTTCTTCAAAATTCTCCTGTTTAGTTAGGTTTACTTGTTTCCCATTTACCTGTAAAGCGAAAAGTGTGGACTTGGGAATTTTATCTGTCCTTGCTTCCCTCTAGCTCTCTCAGCTTCCTGGCCACCACGTCCAGTCACTGAGCTGTTTCTGCCTTGGAACTGACCAATCATGGACTAACCTCTGAAACCGACAGCCCCAAGTAAACTGACCAATCATGGACTAACCTTTTATTCTTAAAACTTTGAATAGCAGAGAAACAACAAACAAATGAGATTGAAAAGCTAGATGGTCAGAGAAGACAAAGAAAAGAGTGATAGAAATATGATAGTGCTGCATCTTGTAATCAATGGCCTAGAAAATATGGGCAAAAGTCTCTAACACAAAAGTCTTTAGGCCCAGTTGAGGCAAATCTAGTTAACACAAAAAGAGTTCGGCCATGACAGATATTCAAGGAAAACAGCTTACCAGGACAATTGGGAAGACACATTTGGGAGAGGACTTGCAAACCTTCCACACCTATGAATAAAATGTCGGGTACCTTGAGAGTACCAGACCAAATATAAGGTCAAGCCAAATCATCCACCATACATCCTAAGTACAATGCAATGTACTGGGAGAGAGAGGAACAGAGTCCCAGTAAAAATGTTTAAATGTGAGTATCAGTGAAAATAAACATAAATATGAAATTAGTAACAAAAGAGGTAAATTAGAGTGGAATCCTATCTACCAAAGGGCAAGCTCTCAGCATATTTATAGGTCTATCATAAAACTCTCAGATCCATACTCTTTACCTGCTAAAGCACAGAACGGTATTTAGTGCTACAGTTGATAACAAGCGTGAACAGCTGCTATAGATGTATTATGTACCACAGACATAAGAAGCCCATGTCTAAGAGTATTCATCATTAGTGATTTAAGGAATTTAACAGTTTATTCCTCAAAAGCATGTACAATCAACTCTTCAAAGAAGCCATCCAGCATTGTATATAATTACACCTGTACTTATCCAAAATAGCATGCCTTTTCAATCCTATGAAAAACAGAAAGAAAGCAGTCCTGATATGTCATTTAACTTTTTTTTTTTTTTTTTTTTTTTTTTTGCGGTACTGGGGATTGAACTCAGGGGCATTCTACTTCCGAGCTACACCCCCAGCCCTATTTTTTATTCTTTATTTTGAAACCGGGTCTCACTAAGTTGCGGAGTGCCTCACTAGGTAGCTGAGGCTGGCCGAGAACCCGGATCCTCCGGTCTCAGCCTCCCGAATGCTGGGATTACAAGCGTGCACCACCACGCCCGGCTCCATTTCACATTTTTTTAAGCTCCTACATGAAGATAGCTATTCATAGCAAGTCCTTATATTAAAAATCCATTGGTTAAGGTCAGGTGTAATCTCAGTACTTGGGAGGCTGAGGCTGGAGGATCACAGGTTCACAGACAGCTTTAACTACTTAGTGAGACCCTCTGCAACTTAGTGAGACCCAGTTTCAAAATAAAAAATTAAATAGGACTACAGGTGTAGTACAGAGCTAGAATGTCCCTGGGTTCCATCCCTAGTACCGAAAAAAAAAAAAAAAAATCCATTGGTCCACTTCTTCAACACTGCCATACTTGTCACTTTTGCACAGCCTTTAAAATAAATGCACACAAGAGTCAGCTCCCAAGAGAGAACCAGAAAGTTTAAAAGACGAATGTGAGTATGTTAAAAAGCACTTTGGATAAGAATAATAAAGTTATATTAACGTTGGGTTGTCAACCAGAGATTTTTCAGAGTGCCTTACGGGAAAACTTTGTTTTTTCCTAATATTGTGAAGGAATATTAGATGTAATATTTAGATATAGTGCATTCACCCTTACGTATTTTAAATATAATGCACCCTCAGCCTAAACAGTTGCACCATCATGGGTAAACAGATGCTTTTAGTACACAAAAGAGCAATAAAGAGATGAGGAAGACTAACTCATGTGGGAATCCAAAAAGTTGTAATTATTTCAAAGTATATTCAGTGTGACTATAGAGGCACATTAGCCCTGGAAAACTGAGAGCAGATAAGACAGCAGCCCTCGGAATCACCAATGTAAATTCATAACCATGTATGTGCGCACACATGCATGCATGTACTTATGAAAACAACTAAGAGACAGATGGCTGGCAAGCAATTTTCCCTTTGGCATTTGCACATGTCCGTTCAGTGCCTGAATTTGGGTCATTTGCTATGATAAACACCATGTGACAAGCTCGATGGAGGTAGAGCTGAGCAATGCATACTGACCTCGCCTCTCTGTATTTTTAATTTATTAATGAAAGTTGCATTTGTTCACAAAGAGCAAAATGAGCCATTTCCAAGTAGATTTGTTTAAACCACCAAAACAGCCAGGGAAATGCCACATAAAATAGTTCATAAACTATAAATTGTTTCCGACTGCATTTTTTCAGTGTATTATAAAATGGGAAAGAAAATAAAGGGTAGAACAACACTCTTGTTCACTTGTTTCTTCTGATAATAGATTGATAAGACAACCTTTGATAGAAAGAAAGCAAACTTTTCCATTATTTAATTTTTAACAATTCTTTCTAAATATGTGTTTCCTAAATCCCAGGTATGCCTTCAGTGATTAAAAATACTGGAATTTTAGGAAAATAATTCCAGATTGGCCCAACCATCCATATATTAGAAACAACTTTTTAGAGATAAGGTAACAGAGTGATTGATCATTACATGAAAGATTATTATACCAAGTCAAAAATCCAAACTAACAATAATATTAAGACCAAGTAGAAGGAATAGTTGAGTATCTTTGGGGAAAAAAATGTTTTCTTTTTTTAAAAAAATTGTTATTATTCCCTAAATAGTCCATTCATTTTAGGTACTGTTAATCAAAATCATTATGAAGAAAATCTTGGTGTTTCTATAAAACTAGGACTTACATTTACATATAAATGAAAAACTAAACTAGGGATGTGCTATTAAGAGTTTGGGGTAGTTTTAATTCTAGAATAGACATTTCTGCTGTAAAGCTGTTTCTCCAACTTTCACACAATTATTGCACAATAAAATAGCTAAGAGGCCTATAAGTAACGTTAATGATCCTGGCTGAGTTTAACAAATGCAAAATGGACAATAAGGGAAAAAATCTTCAAAGGAGTGACAAATACATTTTCTACTTTCAAACTCTCAGATTGTCTTTTTTTTCTCCAAAAGCAATTAATTATTTTACTCATGATAGAATTAAAAACATAGAAAAGTTGCATTATCAATTTATCTGTATATCATAAAAGGGCATGATGACGTGCAGAAAATGAAATCACACTTTAAAACATTTCTGGTTTACCTTTGCTTGCTTTGAAGTAAACTGACTCCTCTCATAAGGTTATCTCCATGAAAAACTTATGATGGTATTTTTATTTTTTTTATGGAACTGGGGATGGAACCCAGGGGCATTCTACCTCTGAGCTATACCCCCAGCCCTATTTTGTATTCTTTATTTTGAAACAGGGTCTCACTAAGTTGCAGAGAGCCTCACTAACTAGTTGAGGTTGGCCATGAACCCAGATCCTCCTGTGTCAGCCTCCCAAGTACTTGGGATTACACAAGCGTGCACCATCACGCCCGGCTCTATGATGGTATTTTTAAAGAGGATGAAAAAAGTAGTGGGTGTGGTGGTGCATGCTTGTAATCCCAGTACTTGGGAGACTGAGACAGGAGGATCACAGATTCATGGCCAGCCTTAGCAACTTGTGAGGCCCTCTGCAACTTAAGAGACCCTGTTTCAAAATAAAGAACACAAAATAGTGCTGGGGGTGTAGCTGGGAAGTAGAATGCCTCTGGGTTCCATTCCCAAGTACTGAAAAAAAAGAGGACAAAAGAAAAATGATGCCATGCCATCCTCAACAAATATGAAAGAGAGGAGAGAATTTGGGGTCAGCAACTTTTTCCACTGACTTGAACACCAAATTTATCCTGACTATAAGGGAGGTCCCTTCAAGGAGTCACTTAAAATCTGGCAAAGATTGTATAGTTACAATTCCAATTTTACTCTTGCCACAACTTAGGACTCAATACAGTCATTTTATCATATTGAAGGGAAAATAAGGCTGAAACTATATATGCTTTCTCATCAGATACTGTGAATTCTACTCTTCCACTGTTTGTTTCAACACATCATGGACATATTCTTAAATGCAGCAGAGAAACACTTGTAAAATATTAAATTTTACCATAGGGAAATTGATTTGGCTTTAAGAAAGTTTCATGTTACCACTTAATTTCAACCAAGATACATCAAACATTGAAAGTAATTATATATATATATATAGTTCATAAAGTAAACTTGATCACTATATTTAAAAGAAATGATAACTTTGAGAAGTACCACAGCAATAATGCTTAAGCTACAGCAATAGAAAGCCCTCCTAAAGTAAACGCCAGACTCTTCAGGCTAAAAGCAGAGTCTTGATTTCCTTAGGCAAGTCAGGCATAAGAGCCATCTCTCTCCTTGAGTACTGCTCTCTTCACTTCCAGCACTGGCCTCTCCTTACAGACTGTATTTCACAAGAGCTCCTGGGGGGCAGTAGAATCCACAGATGCAATTCAAGCAAAGTTTTAAACGTGAGTCTTTGCAGTCTGAAATGGAGTAGTGGAAATAAACACATTATCATCCTCCTGCAATTTCCACTTGGCTCCCCAGCTCTTTCCCCTTCACACACCAGTGAGTTACAGTACTTAGAAAATATGTGAAAAGCCACAATTTACAGTGCACCTTGGCAGTGAATCACTGTAACATGCTGTGCATACAACAAGTAAGTTCAGAGCTCCATTAATATGTATCTCAGAATTTCTGGGATACATAAAAAAGGAAGTTTGCTACTCTTAAGATTTCACATGTAGAAGAGTATGTGGCTGCATATGCAGTCCTCCTAAGAAATCAGAGCAAAATATACTTCTTAAATTGTAGCAAACTAGAATACATATTTTAGGCCCTTGGCATTATATATAATGTCTATATCAAATTGAGCATGGTATCAATTAGACAATCAGCAAATCATCATACTGAATGCATCTATGTTGTGAGAAAATAGAAGGCAGTGATGAATTTTAACACTCAACTGGAAGGACAGTACTGGGAAGAATTTGTAACAATTGTCAAGCCTCAAAGCACAACTAATTTATCATCACACACACCATTCCCCCAGTTATGACGCTCTGATTGTTTCTGACTCATGACTGAAGAGCACAGAATAAGCATCAGACTTACAGAAAAATGCACATGCACATTTACATTAGTTCTAGCCTTGATTCTTAGAGAACAGTCTCTCATACTACTTTTAAGAACTGGACAGCAATCGATAAGAGTATACAATCAGAATGCTTGCTTATCAGTCTTCTACAACAATCACAGTATCAGTCTTTTTTCAAGTAATCTCTATATTCACGGTTTGAATGCTTTTTATTCAAACAGTCCCCAACAGAGCCAGCAACTGCCCAGACTCATCCCTGAGCTTGTTTTAGTGAAAAGTCATCCATCTTTGGAAATAAGGTGTTTTCCCATAAATACCCAATAAATAGCAGGTGCACCAGCACACAAAATTGGAGGGAAAAAGAGGCAGCTCACCTCACTTTCACACCAAATCATTTCTCAGAGCATGCAATGTAACTGCTACACTCAATATACTGTTTAAAAGTTGAGGGAAAGTTTATGGCAACCAGTGCCTTCCTATCAACTGGCCTATAGCAGATACTACATAAAATTCATTAGAAGGGTTTGCCAAACATTCTTGTACCTATCAGGGGACTTTAAAACGGACATGTGAAGTGAACCCAGATTTGGTGGTTTAAGGCACACATGATTATGTTTTTAGCAGGAGAGTGGGCACACAGGAGAATGCAGAACATGGCTAATTAGTGACAGGAGAAGAGTCCGGCTTCACCTCCTCTCAGTATCAACTACTTTGCTAAAGTTCACTCCTGCCTGACCCTAACCCTGGGGATCCATTCACTTTCCATAGCCCAGAGAGGCTGCTGAAAAGCTGTCAAAGGAAATCTGTGCTCACTTTTTGGATGGTTTAATTTCAATGGAGCATGAAACACCCCAGGACGGTTAATAAGTTTAGCCAGGCGTGCTGTTCTCCCTAATATATTTTAATTATGCATCTGTTTTAATTGTAATCAGATTAAGTCACCGGAAAGGCACAAATTGGAATTTTCCCTAATGGCTATTGGAGCTTTTCATCAGTTTCTAAACACTAACAACGTTTAAAAAATAGGTAGAGACACCAGCACAACTGTGACATTTTCCAGGAATCAATGCAGTTTCTTTGACAACACAGTTCGGGTCTCATTAGCCACCCAAACTAACCTAAATGCAGGAGACAACTTCAGTCTCTAGGGGCGTCTTCTTCCCCAATTAACACAGGAGAAACACTAGTGTCTAATGCAAAACTCCCAAACAGAAATGAAAGCCAAGGCTTTTATAAAGTGCTGCCCGATCGATTGGTGAGGGAGGCTGGGGGAGGCGGAAGATACAATCAGCAGCATTATCTTCGCCCAAAGAAAAGTGCCATACACGCCAAAAGGGAAAGTTGAAGCAGAGTACGATCTCTCTTTTCACTGTTTTGGCAACTGTCAAACGTGCGTTGTAACTTCAGGAAATAAGTGTCCTATCAACAAAAGGAAACGGTACAGGGAAGATCTATTAGGGGGCAGGGAGGGGCTTCCTTCCAGCCCAGACTTCAAATCGCTTAATGTGCTTTTGCTGCACCAAGGAATACCTGACTTTTTTTTTTTTTAACACGTTCATTAAACAGTTTCCCAAATTGCCGGGATTTCCGCTAAGAAACTTAAGCGTCTGCCAAGAGACTGAGAAGCAAGAGAACCTGCTGCAAACTAGGAGCGGAAACTCTCTCAGCCCGCCCAGCGCGCTCCGGTCCCGGGCTTTTGCTTTAGGTGTTAATGTTTACGTGTCGCCTAAACGTTCAGGTGCTGAACCAGTTCCCCCAAGATGCACTTTGAACCTGAAAGCAGGACCCTCCAGCACCACCGTGGGGTCCCTACGCAGCCGTCGCCCCTTCCTCTCGCCCCCTTACCTGTCATCGTAGCAGAAATCCGCACTCAGGGTGTTGAGATACAAGGCGAGCCCCAGAGCGCTGCTCACCAACTCTGCAATCATCTCTCCACCGCCTTCCCTCCGGGCTCCGCTCCCAGCGCGAGGGCAGCAGCGGCAACAAAAAACAGAAGCATCAATCCCCACCTTCCGCCGCCTTCTCCTCCCTGCTTCACTTTTCCCTCGCTTCCCCACCCTCTCTGCTCTCCGCTCCCTCCCTCGGGTCCTCGTAATCCACCGCTCCTCTCCTCCGCCTCCTCCTCCGCAGCTCCGGTGTCCTCCCGGGTGCGGGCTCACGCCGCTCTCCCCATGCCCGGCGCCCGAGAGCGGAGAGCGGCGATCGGGCTCCGCGCCCCCCGCGCTGGATGCACAGGGCTGGTCCTCGGCGCGGCTGACGGCCCCCACCCTAACCCATGGCCGTGCGGGGCGCCCTAGGTGAGGAGTGGGACTCGGAGGAGGTGCGAGAGTGCGGGATGGGGGCAGAGGCACCCGACCGAGCCGGGCTCCGGGACCAGCTGGAGGAAGAGAGAGAAAGAGGGGCGGGTGGGAGGGACCAGGCGAACCGCCTCCCCTCGCCGCCTCCCGGGCGCACTGCTCCGGGGTCGCTGGGACAGACTCCGGCCGCCACGGCGGCTGCAGTACATTCACTCTTTATTAGCGCCTTCCTGGCCCCAGCCCCTTCTCCAGTGAAGTAAGAAGCGGCGGCTGGGGACTCCAGAAGCTCCCGCGTGGGGTTCTCCGCGCGCCCCCGGCGCCTGCGTGGCCACCCCTCCAACCCGGGTTTGTCCAGCCCTTTTTCCCACCCAGATCCTCCACGCGAGCTCCTCCCATCCAACCCCCCCTGACCGGAGGCTCCGCCCACCCGGGAGCCCGAGGCTCCTCCCAGCACCTCCCTCTTTCCTCTTGTTTCTTTCACCTTCGATTTCTATCTGGAAAGCCCCCAGGACAAGGACGACTGCTGGAAGACAGCCCGGAGGGGTAGCTGAGTGCGCCCTGGGAGGGGGCTCTGGGGGAGAGGGGGGACAAGAGGAGGTGGCCTCTCGCTCGGCTGCTGCCTGGCGGCGCCAAGCACCAGCTAGCACTCAAATCGAGCGTTACACGCTTGCCAAGCGCTCCTAGGCGTGAGTCTGGTCAGCTGGAGAGACTTCTGGGGACCCGGAGAGGATGAACAGGTTTGGCGAGTGCTGCGACCTCGGTTGCTACACACATGCACGCGACCTCTCTCACACGGATGAGGCGTGAGCCGCAGTGGGGAGGAAGGGCGTACGGAGAGCTTGGGAGGCGTCTTAGGAGGGGGCGATGTCAGCTCCGAGCCCACCCTACCGACGACCCCAGGGTCAGTGGGGACAGAAACGTTCTCCTGCTTAGGGTTAAAAAGAAAGGACACGAAATGAGGCAAGAAACGCGCACACTCCCCGCAGCGATTGGCGGGGATGGGTGCCTTTTGTGGTTTCAGAATTGTCAGGCTGATGCTGAGAATACGGAGGAGAGACGCGGCTAGTACAACCCGGTGCAGCGCTGTCCTTAAATCTAGTAAAGCGGAAAGCTATTGCCCTTTCTTTTCCGCCCGGATACAGGACTGGATGGAAGGCCTCCAACATGATGAAATATGGTGTAGAAGAATGGTCCGGGTAGGACGAGCTCTGGGTACTAAAGTTGCAAGACCAAAAAGGACCGCGGGCTGCCTGCCACACCTCCTTCTGGCTCGTCTGTCCCATTTTGGGCAGGACTCGCGGCTCATTTGGACCGCGATGAACACTACTGCAGCGCCCCCTGCTGCCTGGCAAGCGCGAGGCGCGGAAAACTCGCCTTCCTTATGGGCTGATTTCCTACCCTGAAAGAGTACCTAACCAGGGAGCTCTCCCATGCTCTGCCCATTGTTGAAAAGTTTTTAAATCACATCAATTGGTCCATCAAGATCTTTTGTGTGGCTCTGCTGAGTTTATGTGTTGATATTGGATCCTAGCACACTGGAGGAAGAATGTATACTCTAGAATCAGATACTTGGACTTGAATCCCCCACTCAGCTACTTAGTACTACTACTACTGCTACTATAATAATAATGTTACTGAGTATTGAACCCAGGGGTGCTCTACCACATAGCTACCCCCCAGCCCTTTTTATTTTTTATTTTGAAACAGGGTTATCTAAAACCAGGTGTTGTGATGCATACCTGTAATTCCAGTACTTGGGAGGCAGAGACTAGAGGATTACAGGTTCAAGGCCAGCCTCAGTAACTTAGAGAGCTCCTGTTCAAAACTAAAAGGTGTGGGGTTGTAACTCGGAGGTGGAATGCATCTGGGCTCAATCCTCAATGCAAAAATAATAAAATAAAATAGAAACAGGGATACTACACTAGCCTTCAACCTGTGATCCTCCTGTTCTGGCCTCCCAAGTACTGACATTACAGGTGGGCCACTGAGCCCTTCAGCTACTTATTATTCAGGTATGCTTTGGTCAGTCACAACCTTTTCAAGCCTCAGTGTTTGCATCTGAAAAACAATTATAGTAATAGTGCCTGTTACTAAAGGTACTATTATTTACCTGTTACCAATGGAACTATTATTACAATTAGAGGAGTTAACATATGTAAAGCACCCAAGGGTCCTGGCAAGTACCACAGAGGCATTAGCTATTAGTATGATTGAAAACTTACTCTTTAACTTGTTAACTAAAATGTTAATGTTCACCTCCAGAACATACCCCATCTCATCCACACTGCTATGATCCTAATCCAGGCTACCTACATCTCTTGCATAGAGTAATATAGTGGCCTTCAAAGTTGCCTCCTCACTTCTCATCCTCTCTCCTGTCTTAACTTCAGGCATTAGACAGGTTTTAAAATTATAATCTCCCTACTTACAAATGTCCGGTAACTTTCTGTTGCATACTGAAAAAAGCTCATTACCATGACTCATCTGGACCTGAATACCTCTTGGCCTTCACATTGTGCTTCTATGTGAACAATGCACACACCCTTCTCAGGAACCTTCTACTCTTTCTCACTCTTACATAGAATGTTTTCTCCCCAGACCTTCTCTGGCTCCTTCTCACCATTAGGTCTTAGCTCAAATGCCCTTGCCTCAAAAAGACTTCCCTAGACTACAGTTTATAAAATAGCCACCACTCTCCCCACCCCTCTGCAATCAGTCTCTATCCCATCATTCTATACAATTTTCTTTTCTTTTTTTTTTTTTTTTTCAGCACTGGGGATGGAACCTGGGGACATTCTACCTCCGAGCTACAGCCCCAGCCCTATCCTATTTTTTTTTTATTCTTTATTTTGAAACAGGGTCTCACTAAGTTGCGGAGAACCTTACTAAGCAGCTGAGGCTGGCCTCGAACCCGGATCCTCCAGTCTTAGCCTCCCAAATGCTGGGATTACAAGTGTGCGCCACCATGCCCGGCTCATACTATTTTCTTGATAGTATATATTAGTATCTGAAATTACCACTTGAGGGTGGGGACCTTAACACTTTCATTTTTCACATAATACTCCACACACCTGGACATGTAGAAGAAATTAAAAAAAAAAAAACAGTCAACAATTAATAAATGAGCAAATAAATGTACTCAGCAAAACTATATAATAACTGAAATCCACAACTATTCATCATGAGAGAATAAATTTATTGTCAATGTTAAAGATAATGAAAAATGAACAAAGGCAAGAGGAAGGAAGTAGGTTAAAAATCCTTAATAGTGCATCAACTCTGCAGGAAGACCCATGGTGGCAAGTCACATATGAACAGCTGTCTTTAATAATTAAGAAGGCTTGGAGGCATAAAAATACTAGAGAACTTTGGGTTCAGTATGCTAAAAGCTTATAAGCATTTTCTAGAGCTGTCTCTGTTTTCAAAGCTCCTATAATTTTAAGTATTTATTTCTACCTTCTTCCATCTCCTCCTCTTCTCTTCTGTACCACCCTCCTCTAATTTGGAAGCCTAAGGGACTGTAAGATATGCTGTCAAGTGGTCTATCTTGCCCTGCCTGAAAAATGGAAGGCTGAAAATCCAGCTGTGTTTGAGAAGTCCAGTTGCTTTTAACAAAATTTCTATTATAATTTAACATGGGCCTTAATATCCTTCCAGTGCATTAAGCCATGGTCTCTTTCAGATTGCTCTCCAAGGACTGAGAAGCAGCCAACTCCTGCATTTTCTACCTTCCTTAAACAACTACAAGAGAAAATCGGATTAAAAATGTCATCACTATCCTAGATCATTTAAAACTTGGGGACAGAGCCTTTCTAGTTTATTAAGGTGTACTTATCCAATGTGAGATTGCCGCCTCAGTTTTGAATTAATAGATAGTCTATTTAAAGCTACTGTTGCTCTCCACAGATGAAGGAAATTAGGCTGGTTGGCTTGAGTTTTCTACTTTAGACACAAGATTGGCCAAAAAGTGCTAAGGCCTTATTTTCCCAAGTAGGTTCCACACATCTGCTACCTCGCCACTTCCTCAATGAATTCCTTTTTATAGTCGCCTGGACCTACCCTGCATTTGTTCTGCATTCTCAGTCCTTTGTTGTATAATTCATACCTTTGCAGTGCCAGTTCCTCAGGGTAAAGAGTTCCTTATTTGCCCAAGACATTTTTAGTTTATTGTGCAATACCATCTTCCCTTTGGGTGTTGCATAAATATTAACGAAAAATCCACATCTGGTGTTGGTCGTCATTTCTATTTGTCCTAATATAACTTCTCTTTGAACAATTCATCTGGAAAATGTGCCAAGGGTGAAATGTGGCACATAAATTCTCTCGTGCGGCACAGAACGCTTTTTAAAATGCCCACAGATTTGGCTATTTATGAACAGAAGATTTGCACCTCTTCCTTACTCTCTCAATTTGAAAACTGTAGCAGGCCAAAGTAATTACAAACTCCCATATGTTTTCAGAAAAGGTATCCAGGAATCTCCTGCTAAAATCTTAACAGATTGACTAGGTAGCAGAAAAACACTAGCCCAGCAGGTGAAACTGCCTGTTTAGGGAGGTCAGAACAGAGCTCTCTGCTGGGGGACTCATAAGCTCTGGGCTTTGCTCAGGAAATAACCCTGCAGGAGAAAAACAGCAGAGTGTGGATGAAATGTGGGTCAGGGAGCTGAAAAAGGCATATGGGCTGCTTGGTTAACTAATGACAGTAAATGCACTGGCTGCACATGTTACATTTAGATGTTTCCCAGCATACCATAAAGTGCTGCTCTGCAGACACTACAGCGTATAACATCGCTTTATCCCAAGACTTGTGATCCATTAGGAATATAATTAGGACAATGCAGCCACAGAAACAGATCCTGTCACCTCTATCACAAAACCGGAGCTGTTAAGAACCAGCTGCTGCCAAAATAATGATCACTTTAAGAATTTCACAGTTTCTCCAGCTTCCAATTTGGAGGAGGTGGAGATAGGGAAGGAGGAGTATAGAAATAACATGTTAATAATCAGATATGGATGATTGCAGGGATGTTGAAGCTAATGATAGAATTGAGAAACACAAGAAAAGCAACCTCCCTCAAAGAATTCGAATGCATTCATGAGCACTGGTATAAACAGTGATCGGAAATATTTGAACAGCTTGAACAATTGCACAGAACCTTGGGTAACAAAATTCTTTATAAGACTTAGATGCTATAAAACTAAAGTTAGTTTTGATATGAAGATTAGTTTAAATTAACCAATTATTCATGAATTTTGTGTTGAAGTTCAGTCCAACCTGGATGTTTGAAGCCAGCAATTTCCAACAGAATAAAAGAGGTTTTATATCTAGTCTGTCCAATAGCATAGCCATTAGCTACATGATGATTTCGTGCAGTTGAAATGTGGCTGGTATGAGTGAATTTTTAGCTTTGTGAGGAAGTGACTTTTTAGTTTTGTTTCATTTAAATTAACTTAGTGACATGTGACTAGTGGCATTTCTATTAGCACAGCTTAAATTGTGAGGGGCTCCTGGCAGACCCCACTTCGTGTGTTTTACCATGAATTTCACATGAAAGACAGTTGCCAACATCTACCCACTGGTCAAAGCTTTAGTCCTGATTGATTTCCTCTTCCAAATCTGCTCCCACATCTAACCTGCTTTTATTTATAAAATAGCTGCCAGCTATCGAACACTTTTATGTAGCGAGTACTTTATGGTTATCATCTCACTTAATTCTAGAGAGATGGCACCATCAATATCCTTGTTTTACAGAAAAGGAAATAGAGGCATAGAGGGGTCAGATAAATTGTCCATAATCTTATTCCTCTAAGTGGTGGAACTGACATTTGAACTTGGGTTTTTTAAGTCCAAAAGTCTATGCTTTAACCACTACTCAGTACAGTATAGTCTTGTTGCTCATTCTCCCATTCAAAAGGCCACATCTCCACAGGAACTACTTCCAGGTAAAGAATTCTTGGCTATAGCCATGATGCTCTGAATATATTTATATTCTGCCTTTTCTACCTCCCCTCAGATTATTTTAAGTAAGACATTGTAGAAGTCTTTTTTTCTTCCTCTTCTACTTCTGCCTAACTTTTCCCTCAATCTGATGTGCTGATGCAGAAACTTGCAAAGACTACACTCTAATTCTTATTTGTTTGTTTGCTTATTTATTTATTTAGTGTGTTGTGCTGGGGATTGAACCTTGGTGTATTCTACCTCCAAGCTACATCCCCAGCCCTATTTTATTTTTTATTTGAAAACAGGGTCTAAGTTGCTGAGAGCCTCACTAAGTTGTTGAGTGAGGTTGGCTTTGAACTGCGATCCTCCAGTTTCAGCCTCCTAAATACTAAGATTATAGGTGTGCACCACCATGCATGGCTATTTTATTTATTTTATTTTATATTATATTTTATTTTAGTACTGGGGATTGAACCCAGGGGCATTCTACCTCCAAACTATACCCGCAGCTTCTTTTATTTTTTTGTTTTGAAATAGGGTCTCACTAGGTTGCTGAGAGTCTCACTATATTGCTGAGGCTGTTATTTTCAAACCTGAGATCCTCTTATCTCATTCTCCAAAGTACTAGGATTAATGGCACCAACCCTGGCTTGCTCTAATTTATAATAGAAACTATCTCCCACAAAATACACACACACACACTAACACACATCTTTAATAGTAAATGTAGTCAAATTATGCATATATGCTTCCCTGGCATAATCCATACTGCTTATTGGAAAAATAGTTGGGATCAATAGCATAAACCAAATTCCAACATATTAATGAAAGTTTAATGCAAATTACAAGTTGGGGAGCCACACAGAAGATTTATAGAAGTTAATGTTATGCTAAAAACCCACCCTAAATTTGCACCTAAGACATGTTTTGATGTGAACATTAGTTTACATTAAACAGTTATTCATAAATTTTGCTTTGATATTCACCCAACACGGACATTTTAAGCCAGTGTTTTCCAGTAGAACTTTCCATTTATTATTCCTATGAAATAACTATAAATTCTTTTGTAGTTTGGCCTGTTAATCTAATAATAAATGACAGGAGATCAGAATACTTAAAACTTTTGCAATAGATTTAATAAAGTTGCCCTTTAAAAACTTAAGTCTCTTGTAATTTGTATTAGTTTATTTAGTGATTATAAATAAATTACATATTTGCAGATTGACATATAGACTTCTACCACCCTGTATTTTTTCTTCCAAATGTTTTCTTTCATCTTTTTTGTCCTGCTCAGTCTATTCTTTCATTCTTGCATATTTTGCTCCAACAAAAGTACTTAGAACTTAATCTACAAGATAACAAAGTCACCTTCATATATGTTGTGAAGATCCACTACAAGATATAGAAAAAGATTGCCTGCAATGATCGATCTGAAGCTAAGACATTTATTTTCTTGGCAGTCAGTTCCAGAGAATCGGTCCTTGGACTGAAGTGGACAAATGATGAAGAAGACATTGAATTATCAGTTTCAAGCTAAGCACCAATGGAGAGGCTGGAGCCAGGAGCTCTCATCTCTCTACAATCTTTTCCCTGCAGCTAATCACATGCCAGTGCTAGGCTCAAAGGTTATGATCCATTGCCAAAGATAATTTGGTGCTGTGTCTCCCCTGAATTATATTGCAACAAGGAACACAAACAACCACTAATCAACTTTTTGTCATTATAGATGAATTCACATCATCTAGATTTTCACATAAATAGAAATTTGGCTATGTGATATTTTTTCCACTTTGTTTGGTTTCTTTTACTATACATAATTAATTTGAGATTCATCCATGTTTTAGATATATTAATAGCTAACTTTATTTTATTTCTGACAAATATTTCATTATGTAGCTATACCACAATTTCTTTAGCCACATGTATGTTGATGATCATTTGAGTTGTTTCCAGTTTTTAGCCACTGCAAACAATGCTGCTCTGGGCATTCATGAAAATCTGTGTGTGTGTGTTTTGCTGGAAGTTGAACCCAGTGGCATTATCTAATTTTTCTCTTTAGAGTATGTTACTAGTATTACATCTAAGAAATATTTGCCTAAATCCAAGATCACAAAGATTTTCTCCTCTTTTTGTCTAAATTTTTTATAGTTTGGGAATTGAGAGTCAGGTCTATGATCCATTTTGACTTAGTTTTTAATACATGGGGGAGGTGTGACTCAAAATTGGTATTTTTTATTAGTTTATTCTTGGATATCCAGACATTCCAATATAGTTTGTTAAAAGTCTGTTGTTAAGCCGGGCGTGGTGGTGCACGCTTGTAATCCCAGCATTTGGGAGGCTGAGACCGGAAGATCCGGGTTCGCAGCCAGTCTCAGCTACCTAGTGAGGCACTCCACAACTTAGTGAGACCCGGTTTCAAAATAAAGAATAAAAAATAGGGCTGGGGGTATAGCTTGGAGGTAGAATGTCCCTGAGTTCAATCCCCAGTACCGAAAAAAAAAAAAAAAAAAAAAAAAAGTCTGTTGTTTCCAGTGAATTGTCTTTGCATCTTTGTCAGTTGACATATATATGTAGGTTTATTTTAGGACATATATTCTGTCCATTGATCATTTTATCTACTTTTATGCCAATATCAAACTGCCTTAATTAATGAAGCTTCGTAAGTATTGAAGTTGGGTAGTAAAATTTCTATAACTTTGCTCTTCTTTTTCAAAGTTGTCCTCTAAATATATTTAATTACATCTAATATTTTATTTCATTTGCTATTATAAGTCTCTACTTGTTGGCTCTTATTTTCTTCTATTTCTTGATTTATTTCCTGAGTGCCTGTATAGGTAGGTATGTGACTATGTTTTTGTAGGTATTTAGGTATATGAGCATGACGATATATGTTCCCTAAGTAAGTTTCTCTAAATGAAATGTAGAGTGAACATTTATGGTCTAAGCTACCAGTTGGTCAAAAGGTAGGGCGAGAGTGATAAATGATGACCTAGGATTTCATACCATTCATGTCTTGTTCTAAAGGCCTTTTCTTTTATCTACAATCTTATACACTGACCATCTCATTAACAGTATTGAGAACCATTTTCATAATAAGATTTTTTTATTTTTTAATTTTTTTTAGATTTGAAATACCATCTCTCTATTCATTTAGCTCTTTGTAATGTAGTGAAGAAACAGCTTTTGGGAGAGTTTCAAGATGTCCTCTCAGCTTTTTGTGAGGCAATGAATGGAAGGAGATAGGCCTGTATACCCCACAAACACAGCCATGTTTAGACTGGTGCATAAGCAAAGAATGGAGGCAAAGTCTTGATGGTTTAGGATATAAAGAATTTGGAATATAAAAGAGAAACTAGTGAAGTGGTAATAAATTCCTATAGAGAACACTAAGAAACTGAGATCTAGGCAACAAATCAACTACCAATTATTGGAAGTTTTATCTCCCAATCTAGTACTGAGAGCCAAGCAGGGCATGAAGCCATTATGCACAGACAGACATTGAGGAATACCTTGTTAAACTATTTTGTAGATAGAAAAATTAGCTTTTTACCTTGAGGACAGATACAGAGAATAAGGATTGCAATATATATATATAAACAAAGACATATCAAGTACATTTCCTAACTCTGCATCTTATTAAAATTGCCTCTTAAAAATTTTGTATAACAGAAATAACAAAAATAAATAAATAAATAAATACGAAAATTGGCTATCCATCTCTGGTAAGCTTTCAAAGGTTCTGGAAACAATTATTCATAAAGAGCAACTAAAAACAACAATTAAAAAAAAAACTCATAACAAGAATCAGATTTTTTTTTTTTTTTTGTGGTACTAGGGATGGAACCTAGGGGCATTCTCCAAGGTATACCCCCAGTCCTATTTTTCATTCTTTGTTTTTGAAACAGGTTCTCAGTAAGTTGCAGAGGGACTCACTAAGTAGCTGAGGCTGGCTGGAAACCCAGATCCTCCTGTCTCAGCCTCCCAAGTACTGGTATTACAAGAGTGCACCATCAAGCCCAGCAAGAATCAGTATTTTTGAATAATCCTAGAGTATATAGTATTAAATAACACATCATTCACTAAATATGATTCTGGGTGTGATTGTCAGAGATTGGAGAGAAAAGAAATGGGAAGTTACTGTTACAGAGCTTTGTCACAAAAGATAAAAAAGTTCTAGAGATCTGCTGTACAATAATGTAGATCTAGTTATGAATACTGTGCTGTATGCTTAAAATTTTATTAGGAAGATAGATCTCAGCTGGGCACAGTGGTGCATGCGTGTAATCCCATCTATTCAAGAGGCTGAGGTAGACAGATCACAAATTCAAGGTCAGACTGGGTGATTTAGTGAGATTGTCTCAAAATTAAAAAATAAAGCCAGGAGTGGTTGCACATGCCTGTAATCCTAGTACTTGGGAAGCTAACATGTGAGGATGACAGGTTTGAAGCTAGCCTCAGCAACTTAGCAAGACTCTGTTTCTAAAAAATAAAATAAAATAAATTAGGGCTGGGGGTGTAGCTCAGAGGTAGAATGTTCCTGGATTCAATCCTTAGCACCATAAAAAATAAATGAATGAATAAATAAGTAAATAAATAAATAAATAAATAAATAAATAAATGGAATAGGAAGCCTGGCACGGTGGCGCATGCCTGCCAGTATTTGGGAGGCTGATACAGGAGGATTGTAAATTCAAGACCAACCTCAGCGACTTAGCGAGATCCTGTTTCAAAATAAGAAAAGAAAAATAGGTCTGGGGTAGAACTCAGAGGTAGAACACCCCTGGGTTCAATCCCTAGTACCATAAAAAATGAATAAATAAATAAGTAAAAGTAAACAAAAATAAAATGGGTCTGGGGGTGTAGCACAGATGAAGAATGCCTCTGAGTCCAATCCCTAGTACCAATGTATAAATAAATAAATGTCTGGGATGTAGCTCAATGGTAGAGCACCCCTGGGTTCAATCCCCAAAACCACATAAAGAAAAAAATAGATATCATGTTAGATGTTTTTTTTTTTTTTTACCATACACACAAAAAGTCATGCTGGAAAGTGGCTTTTAAGTGATCATTAATGAGTTCTTAAGAGTATACTCTTTTATGACACTTCATTTTTCAGGTTGTCAGGAATCATTGGAATTAAGAATTATTATTCATGTGTATATTTTTAAGAGTTACCCAAATAAATATGTTTTTAGGATGCATACTATTGCTTATCTCTGTAATGCCAACATTTATTTCAAGAAGCTGACTGACTATTTAGCTAGGTGTGATGTGGTGGCACCTGCCTGAAATCCCAGTACTTGGAAGACTAAGACAGGAGGATCACAGGTTTGAGGCCAGTCTCAGCAACTTAGTGAGGTCCTCAGCAATTTAGTGAGACCATATTTCATATAAAATAAATGAAAAAATAAAAGAGGGCTAGGGTGTTCTCAGAGGAGAACACCCCTGGTTTTCATCCCAGTAATGAAAAAAAAAAAAAAAAAAAAAAGACAGTGACTATGGAAAGAGTAATTCCTGTAAAATAGGGACATGTATTTAAAAGAAGATAGATCAGTTGGCTATTTCCTAAAGAATATAAGCAAAAAAATAATATGAAATTACAGTTAAAATCAAAGTGTTTTTTTTAATATCAGCAAAATAAACTTTCCAGAAAATTTTCCTAGAAGTTATTTCCTAACTCAGGTCAGTTAGGGGAGCTAAAAAGTTATTTACAATAAGACCCTTCTAGGAAAAAGAATCAGTAAAAATGATCTCTACTTCCCATGATTCACTTATTATCACTCATTAAAGTGCAGAACCCCTAAATCTAAGTGACTATATGACTCCTTAATTATGCTTCTCCAATATCATATAAAGACAAAGTTGGAATCTTAAATTCCAATAAGAACAGGCAAATGCATTATTCCTACCAATTCTTTGAAACACAAGTTCCAAATCTAAAACTTTTTTTTTCTATGAAACTCTTTCATAGAAAGGGTAGAACCAATGGGCACACTGCCACTGAGCTACATCCTTAGCCATTCTATTTTTATCTTCAGAGAGGGTCTTGTTAAATTGCTGAGGCTGCCCTCAAACTTCTAATCCTTCTGCCTTAGCCTCCGAAGTAGTTTGTATTACAGGTGTGTACCACCATGCGCAGTTTCTATGAAACCCTTTCAAAATAATCTTTGAAATACAATGTCAGTATTATTCAGAGTCATTTTTTTTGGAAAGTAAACATAATATAGAATGTTTTTCTAGGCTTAGAAGAATATATCTAATTTTGATTTTAGAATATCGTATATTCAGAAATTTGCGTTTTCACAGACAGAAGTAATCTGTGGATCTATTTAGTCTCATAACAGACGTCTTTTATACTTGATGCTAAAAATCAGTACACAAATTCATCCATTCAGCATTGTCACAAAAACTATCTATATCAAGGTAACTTCAGTCACAGGGTTCTACACTAGGTCATAGGAAGAGCAATTTCTTGAGCCTTAAAATGTATCAATTTTCCAAAATTGAAATCAATATGAAAACTTGCCTAATGATTTCATACAAAAATTTCCCATAAATATCAGGTCAAAACATCATCACAGTAAAAGTTAAAGTAAACTTCATCAGTATATTTGACCTATGGATTAAAACAATTTCCCCAACAATCCCATATGTGCACTTAAAAATTATTTGTCCCCTCAGGACACTATTTTAATATTGTTCATATTGTTCAGAATATTGTCCATATTTTCCTGAGTGCCCTTTCGATACACATAGAGTCAACACCAACCAAAACTGATAACAATTCTCACCATGGCAAAAAATACGTCTATACCATCAGCAAGGGGAGGTGACCAGTCCACACTCTTCTTGTTTCACCTCCATCATTTGCCTCCTGAATCACTGCTTCCCCTGCCCTAATTGTGTTGGCTGAACCATGCAGACATCTGCTGTGTTTTCTCTCATCATTTCAAAAACTATCTTGATACAGACCTTTTCCCCCGCACCAAAGCCCACTTGGCGGCCCTGACATCCTGCCTAGTTTTGACAGGCTTGTCTATGGAGGCTGAGTTCTGTTACCTGGACCATTCCATTACTCAAGGAAGTTCTGCTATATATCATTTCAAACCACAGTTCCATCCGTCTCTTGACTTCTAGTACAGCCTGATGCCTGTGGACTCCTTTGGCTGTGTTCCCATCCAGCAGATGGGATTTCCTTGGATAGCCATAACTCTGGAATCAAGCCACACCTTTGGACTCTGTAAGCTGGACTACAAGAGATTCTCCTCATGAAGCCACCCAGCAGCTGGGGAAGTTTTTCTTTCCTCCATAATTGGTTTTTCAGCACCCTCAACCACATTAGGCTGCTAAAAGCCCAGTGTGCCTCATTTTTTCTATGTTCCCATTTATGAATCTGTTGGTACTCACAAATTTAGTGTGGTCTTCTCAACTGTTGCCCATGGAAGCTGAAGGACATTTTTGAAATTTGCATTTATAGGTCTAGTAGCAAAATACCTGATACTTACTCTTTACTTCGATAAGGATGTGGACTTTGAATGCTAAAGTTATAAATTGATTTATGTGTATAACATTTTTAATAAGATTTAAGTAATACAAATTGGCCTTGAACTTGGCAATCCTCCTGCCTCAGCCTCCTAAGTAGGTGGATTACAGGCCTCCATCACTAATCCTGGCTTGATTTAAAACCTAATTTAAATCTATCTTTTAATAAATATTTTAGAAGAAATATAATTGTGTTTGAAACAAAGTAATATGTTTATATTTTTATATACTTTTTAAAATAAAAAACATTAAAGTTTTATATAATTTGAATATAATTACATATTTAGTTCTTCTGATACCAGGACTTGATCCCAGAGGCATTCTACCTCTGAGTTAGCCCAAGCCCTTTTTATTTATTTATTCTTTTTTAAATTTTTTTTTTGCGGTACTGGGGATTGAACTCAGAGGCATTCTACCTCCAAGCTATACCCCCAGCCCTATTTTTTATTCTTTATTTTGAAACCGAGTCTTACTAAGTTGCGGAGTGCCTCACTAGGTAGCTGAGGCTGGCTGCGAACCCGGATCCTTCGGTCTCAGCCTCCCGAATGCTGGGATTACAAGCGTGCGCCACCACGCCCGGCTTATTTTTTATTTTTGAAACAGGATCTCGCTAAGTTGCCAAGTCTGGCCTTGAACCTGCAATCCTTCTGTCTCAGCCTCCCAGGAACTGGGATTATGAGTGTGCACCACTGTGCCCAGGCTATTTAGTTGTTTAGATCAGCAGTATTATCAAAAAACAAATTATATACAAATCTTGATTTCAAAAATATATTTAATGTACTAAAATGAATATTAAAATAAATTTCATTAAAAAACACATAATAATGTGTGTAATTGGTTGTTTATGACTTGTCACGACATCATTAGCCCATCAGCTGAACATTCTGAGCCACAGCAATTAAATTAATTCAGTTTTTATATTTTGCCAAATTTATCTTATATGAAAACATAGCTTTACATATATTCTCTAATTTTCTTTGAGTTGTTATGAGTAAATTTGTCACAAGAGAAGAGATTTGTTCTTATGATTAAAAAGACATATGTTGTACAGTTCTCCCTTTATATCCTTGCCTGGGGCTCCACAAATGTTAGGGGCAGACCTAAGTCCCATTTTGTATCACAAGAGCTGAACAACAATGTGTACTTAAAATGACAGAAACTTTGCCCCTAAATTATCCTACTTTGGGTTGTTGTTTGTCTGTGTGATTATGGTGGTGGCTTTGTTTGAAAATAGGATTTCTACTTCCTTGACTAGTGTTTATGTGAGCCTCTGATTACCAACTTTAATGGGTATTTTGAACTGATTTCTAAGGAATGTCACAGAGATACTCATTTGTTTTGCTCGACTCTTCTATAGAATATAATACTTCATGTGAGAAAATTACTTCCTTTCAAGGGCAGATCTTCTGCTGCTGAATTAAAGAAATGCAGGGACAGTCAGGAAGCTATGCAGGTGGGATGGTGATGTGTGAGCTGTAATCTGTGTATCCTCGTTCCTTGGCAGTTTTGTTGTCCAGTGGAGGAAAAACTTCAGGAACAGCTGAAATCTGTTTCTTATCATCATATTTTCCAGAGAATGAAGCGAGTCCTCTTGTCATCTCTTGGCTCAGCATCCATCTATGCCGTTGGCTCTGGAAGATTTCCCTTGAGATAAAAATGTTGAAAGACAGCTTCATTCCTCGCGTGCTCCAGTCCTGTGCACCACACCTGCTCCATAAATGCACAGCACTTGAGTGAGACTGTAAATTGTCCAATTCTCAAATGATCTGCCTTAAAATTTGAATTTGTAAAATAAAAATACCTTATTTAATCCTTTCACCATATAATACCCCAACTACTTCATCTGTTCTGTTATGTATCTTCCTCTATATATTCTGTATAAGTCTGGTTTTATAAACTACAAAAATAGTTTTGTTTATATGTTGAAGAAGTTGATATTCATCTATAATGCTGGGTGTTTTTGAAATAATCAAAAAGCATGGCAAGTCAATGAGAGACAGAGGACTTCTGGGGAGAGGTCTTCATTGAGATGTGCACTCGCATGTTCCTTTCCATGGGAAGAAGTGTCAACTGGGATGCTCTGGCCACAGTCCAAACTGGACGATGGCATGCCACCTCCTTACATTCTGCAGCTTCAATTGCATTCATTGTCCTAATGCACTTCCTGTCAGGAATGGTTGTGTTGACGTGCCAGTTAAAACAGCTGTTGCCACTGACGTCTGAGAAGATGGGATCTGGAGTGAAAAGTGACTGACTCTCCTTTACATCACCAGTCTAGGACTTAGAAATTCACAATTCAGTGCACGATGAATAAATAAATAAATTACTTTGAATTTATTTGAGGTATTCCCAACTGCTCTGCATTTATTTTAACATATGCCCTACTCTATTACAGCTTGTCTATTAATTTAAAAATAAAACACAACAACCTGATTACACTTATTTTGAGCTTTTGAGATTTCCCACACCTTCCAATTAGAACAGATAGATCCACTCCTCTTGGCAATTACACAAATGCCCAGTTGCTTTTGTCAGCTGTGGTGTATATATAAAAAACAGTGCCACAAAAGCCACAGGCAGAACTCTTTTTGTTAGCACAATGCTATTTTGCCTAAAACACAGTACAGTTCCTGCCTTTAGCAATATCCCACATTTTGCTTCCAAATGAGTATGCTGATCACAAAAGAATCCTGGCCTTTTTTTTTCTTTAAATAATAAGATGATCTATATCTATTTTCCATTTCCAGGCAGAGAAGAAATAAGAACTTTGTTTTGCCCACAGTTAAGCTATGCATATTGTGACCTTTCCTCTACTTCCAACCTGAGCATGAAGTTTTTTTTTTTTTTTTTTTTTTTTTAGAATTCAAACAGCCTGAAAATATTCAAATTGACTGAAGAAAAATAAGACAAATTTTCCTCTCTTATGGTTAAAGGCAAATTCCTCAAATAGTGCTGACACGTACTGGGTGCATAGCAAGTGCTTGGTGGACTAAATTATTGCATCCTTCCCCTGCATTTATCTCTACAGGAGGCAGTTTTAAGTAAAGTATCAATTTAAACATTGATTTTTTTTTTTAGAAGAAAAACTTGGCTTCTATGATAAAGTCCAACTTAATAGCATATGTTAAGTCGTTAACTCTATTAGGAAGTGATGAGTACCAACAGCGGAGAGAAATATGCTACAGTTACTTATTTATACACATGGCATTCCTATTTTTATTTTTATTTTTTTAGTTACTCAAATGGAACCATAAACCAGAGGGCAATGCGTTCCTTTTCTATACCACCAGATGCTCATAATAGAACTATTGCTCACAAGGAGTGTGCTCGGTACTTCATATGTGATCATCGAGAAACAGATGGAGAGCAATTATGTGTTCTATATCCTGCTGACTGATTTAAAGCAAATAAAAGTTCATCTGTATCCTCTGAGTTTTGATTAGTAAACAATGATCACTCCGAATGAGAAAGCTGCAGCTTCAAAAAGGTATGCTTATTATACATGAGAGAATGATACTGGGAGGTTAGGCCTGTTTAGTTCTGTTAGGTGGATTTTGGTAGAAGTAAGTGACCCCCTGTTAAAAGTATAGTGAAGTATCTGCAGACTTCCCACAGTTGTTGAATACAGTGGAATTCATTCATTCAGCTGTTCAGCCTGTCATGTGCTCAGGGGAATTTGAGTAGTTTCTGTGTTTAAGTGCTAGGCATATGAAGATAAGAAGTTTCAGAGTTACTCTCATCAAGGAACACAGAAATGAGGAATGAGAACAGCATTACCCCTCTTGTATCTAATGATGGGCGGCACAGCTTAAACCAAGCTTCTAAGAGTTTGTAAGATACTTGGTCAGTAGATCCCAATGGGTGACCATTACAGAGGACATTATGGTGACAGGCATCAAGAGGGTCACAGATGTCTTAGTCTGTTCAGATTGCTATAATGAGATATCATTGATTAGGTGGTTTGTAAACAAAAACCCATCTCTTACAGTTCCGGAGGCTGGGACTATGTCCAAGCTCAAGGCCCCAGCAGTTCGGTGTCATGTGAGGGCCTTGTTCCTGAATCACAGTGCCTTTTTGCTGTGCCCTCCTATGATGGGATGAGCAAGGCAGCACCTTTGGCCTTTCTTAAGGGCACCAACCACACTGATGAGGATTCCACCCTCTTGTCTTCATGAACTCATTACTTCCCAAAAGTCATACCTCTTAATACTATCATCTTGGGGTTAGGATTTCAACATATGGATTTTTTTTTTTTGGTGATGGGGAATGACACAAACATTCATTCCATAGCCACAGAATTAATTAAAATTCATAAATTTTGTCCTCTGTCATTTAAATAAACACTTGGTCTTCTTACTCTTCTGTAATATTTTGGCATTCTCTACTTCTCTTGTATGCAGATTTCTCCCCTTTTCTAAACATTGGTATAAATGCTTCTTCCTGCTCCCTTCTGCCTTTCTCTTTCTTTTTCTCTCTTTAATGCTATTTTAATGGATGTGAATCCTAGTCCTCCAAATGAAGTGTGTGTATTAATCAGGTTCATCTCCACTGTGACCAAATTATCTGACAAACCCCTGAGTCTCTCTCTGGCTTTCCACTTGATATGTAGTCCCTTCCACACACATATGCTTTTGCCATTGCTACACCATGAGGTAACAAAGGTAAGAGGGAGCCCTCACTAGACGCTACACAATGTCATTTTGGACTTTCCGCATCCTAAACTGTAAGCTAAATATGCTTCTTCTTCTGTAAAGTTAGCCTATGTCAGGCATTATTATAATGTTGAAAATATGACTAATATGGGTATCTTATATGGCTCATTGGAAGTAGAATCCTTCATGCTTGGCCTATGGTAGTCACTGTAGATAACTTGTTGTATAAGCCCATGTGAGCCCATGAAGTTTTATAACACTCTGGCCACTGGGGCCTACAAATCTCATTAGTGCTAAAATCTCAGAATCAATTGTTCAACTTTCCAAGATCTTTGAAGCTTTTTCTAAGGTCTTATTGTACTTGGTATTCTACCTCCAAGCTACACCGCCAGTCATATTTTTTATTCTTTATTTTTAAAACAGGGTCTCACTAAGTTGCAAAGAGCCTCACAAAGTAGCTGAAGCTGGCTGCGAACCTAGATCCTCCTGTCTCAGCCTCCCAAGTACTGGGATTACAAGCATGCACCACCACACCCGGCTTCTTTCTCTTTCTTTTTTATGGATTGAAGCCAGGAACATTCTAACTCCAAGTTACATCCCCAGCCCTTTTTATTTTTTGCCTGAAACAGTCTCACTAGGTTTCTGAGAGTGCCACTAAATTTCTGAGGCTGGTCTTGAACCTTGATCATCCTATCTCAGCCTCCCAAGTACTCGAGTTACAGAAATGTGCCACCATGTCTGGCTCTTTTTCTTTTTTGTCTTGTTTTTTGTTTAATATAATAATTGAATGCTTGCTAGGAGTCAGCTTCAGAGAGATCCTGAGAGGTCAATATTATTAATCTTATCTAAGAGTCAAAGAAAGTAGAGGGCAGAAAAGGTAAATGAAGAAGTAGGACTGAGATGTGAAATTCTGTCTGTTTAACAATTCCAAAGGAAGTGTAGTTTAAATTGAAAGAATGTCCTTTATGGAACTAGGGCTTCTGTGCTATCACTCAAACTCCAATAAACAGAGTGATGTTGATGAAGTCACTTAACCTCTTAGCTTACTCCTTTGCTTCTCCAGAAATTGAGTTACTTGCTTACAGAGTTTTTTGGATATTAAATGATATAAGGGATTATTAACTATTTTGTGAAGTTGGAAGCATTATATAGATATAAGACAGATCATTCTGTTAGCATTATGAGCTACACATCTAAGGTTACAAATATTTGGTGATGATTAGTTAAGAGAGTGAGTTGAGATATCCTTGGAAATCAACAAAAGGCAATCTGTATTCACAATAATGAGGACCTCGTTCTAAGCAGGAGATTAGATAGGCTGTTGAGAGCATAAGATGGGAAGACACAAAAGAAAGCAATAGCTTCCCCTAGGAGATCTAAAGATACAGCGATTCTTAGCCTAGAGTGAGAAAAGCATCAAAAATCGTATTCAGTACGTACAGGCCACTAAAGAGACAAGAGGCAGTCCCTAAGCATGGCTGAACATCAATTAAGAAATAAACAGAGACTGTGTGAAGATTCATCTATGAAGGATCTATGCACATTATATTCAACTTTAAAAATCTAAGCATCCTGATAGAGCAAGTTAGAGACTACAAATGAGAATAGCATGGGAGTACGTGCATGACTAAAGACAAAACAAAACACAAGAATAAGACCCCAGATCAAGAATAATAGCTGGAAAACTGTAACATTTTCTATTTTATTGTACTTCTAGCATGTACTAGGCATAATGCCAGGTACTATTTGAAAGTAAGTGTTAGAGTCTTAAGAGTCCTAGGATGATCATTAATGTGCCTCTCTTTCCTTTGAATTCCAATCCAAATGAGAAACTATAGACGGCAGTTACAGAGAGAGATTGAAATGAGTCATAATATTTGTTCATTTTATTCAGCATTTATTAAGTGCTTTATAGGAATAGATTAAAGCAATATCCTAATAATGCTTTGAGGTATGCTCTTTTCTTTTTACTTTTTTTTTTTTTTTTTTTTTTTTTTTTTTTTTTTTTTTTTTTTTTTTTTTTTTTTTTTTTTTTTTTTTTTTTTTTTTTTTTTTTTTTTTTTTTGTACTGAGAATTGAACCCAGGGCACTGAACCTCTGAGCCACACACCCAGCCCTACCATTCGACTTTTATTTTGAAATAGAGTTTTACTAAGTTGCCCAGGTTGGTCTCAAACCTGCAATCCTCCTGTCTCAGCCTCCCAAGTACTGGAATTACAGGCATGTGTGACCATGCTCAGCTAAGGTATGTTCAATATTGTACTCATTTCACTGATGAGGAGAGAGAGAGAGAGAGAGTCTGAGACAGAGATAGAAAGACAAGGGGCAGGAGCTTATGCAAGAAAATAATGGCATGAAACAGACACACATGATAAGTGGTAGACTGGTATTTGAACCTGGAAGTCTGGCTTCAGAACCAGGCATGTTTAGCCAGTATGTTCTGAAGCTGCATTGGAGAATTTCATTTAGCCCTGAAGCAGAAGAAGCCTCCTGATACAATAGCCCAAATATACATCTCTGAACCCACAGAGAGTATCATGAAGAATTGTTGCCTGCCTCAAACCCCACCAAGTATGGAGAGACCAAAAAGCCAAAAGCTTGAGGAATTACTCGTTGTTCACCAAATTCTCTGATGTGTGCCATTGTGAACCAAGGCTTTAAGGAGGGGGTTCGGTACCTACACACTGCCATTGGTTTTCTGCTAGTAGGATGCAAATACCTGCAAGGTGAGGGACTGCAGAACCCATAGGTGATAAGATTCTCAGCCTATGAGTCATCTTGAGGAGGAAATATACTCACCAAGCAGAAACATCTGCTTTGTACTATTTATCATATGACAGAGAAATAAACCTTTTTTGTGACTGACACATTACACGTGTTCAAGGTCTAATTGTTACTATAGATACACTTACCCTAACCAAAAGTAAGTAGAAACAGGAATGTCATAGGTGGGCACCAAACTTTAATGCATTGTCTCTGCCCAACAGGGAAACATGGATTCATGAATGTCAGGCACCCTTCATTTCATCCAGCACATAAATTGCTTCCATCCTGTGGGGACAAGCCAGTGATAAGTGTGTTAAAAAAAAAAAAAGCAGAAAGCTTTAATCCAATATCCCTAAGAGGGAGAAGTTTCTATTCTGAGGCAGAAATGTGAGGAGATAAGAACACAGGGAGAAAATTGTTTTCCCCTTCTGCAGGTATTATTGTATTTGTTTGAGCAATGAGAAAATTGAGGTACAAAGAGGTTAAGTAACTTGTCTAAATTTGCTTCTATTTATACTTTTATTTGTAAGAAATAATTTGATTACATGACAGCAAAACAAAAGGTCTGAAAAGCAAAATGTGTCAAATGTGAACATAATTATGGAAACACGAACACATGTTCATTTACTAACAATCAAAATTAGGGAAGAGTAAGCATTCGAAAGAAAATGCCTTTGATGATAAAAGTCTAAGACAAAATACAATAGATTTTCTCGTTATATTTCCCTGTTGTAAACATTAATCATGTTTAAGCATTTAAATATGAACTGATTTTCTCTCAAAAGGAACATCTAGAGTCAGTAGTAAAAACTTAAAGCTTAACTGTCTGGTTTTGAGGAAGAAAGTCACAGAATATAGAGAGCAGTCCAGATTCTCCACAAATTCCGAATTTCTTAAATTGGGTCTTTATTGTTAGGTAACTAACAACTCATATCACATAGAGTCCTCAACTTTCCTGTAGTGCCTATTCCCAACTATCTCCATCCTCCTTAATTTTGAGTCTCCCCAGAATCTCCTGGTAGCAGGGTCTTGATTTTGATTTCTTAAAAATTAAAATTTGGGATGTAAAGCTGGGTGTGGTGGCACATGGCTGTAATCCCAGTACTTGGGAAACTGAGGCAAGAGGATTGCAGGCTTGAGACCAGTCTCAGCAACTTAGCAAGACCCTGTTTCAAAAAAAAAAAAAAAAAAAGGTTGGGGTGTATAGCCTAGAACTAGAATGCCCTGAGTTCAATCCCCATTCCTCCCCCTGCAAAAAAAAAAAAAAAAGGAAAATGGGATATGAAAATAACTGAATGGTATGGAGGCTTTAAGTGGAGTCTGCAGAATGGGTCAGGCTAGAAGTGATTCTCTGAAAGAGACAAAGGGTCAAGACTCTCCTGTGGGGTTACAAGGGACTGACTCACCTATCTAAAATGCCTGAAAGTAAGATAGCAGCAAACCATGTCAAACTATTAATTCTTGTTTTTTATTTGTTTGTTTGTGTTTGGTTTTTGTTTTTTTGGTACTGGGGATGGAATCCAAGGGCATTTTACCCCTGAGCTACATCCTCAGCTTGATTTTTCTTCTTTCTTCTTTTTTTTTTTTTTTTTGTGGTAGTGGGGACTGAACCCAAGACATTGTACCTCTGAGTTACACCCCTGCCCTAGTTTATTTCTTATTAAAAAGAGGGTCTCACTAAGTTGTGGAGGGCCTCATTCAATTGCCAAGGCTAACTGTGAACCTGTGATCTTCCTGCCTCAGCCTCCCAAGAACTGGGATTACAAGTGTGTAGCATTATGCCTGGCTTTAGTTTTTATTTGAAACAGGGTCTCATTAAGTTGTCAAGTCTGACCTCAAAACATGTGATCCTATTGTCTCAGCCTCTGAAGTACTGGGATTATAGGCATGGACCACTACACCCTGCCAAGCTATTAATTTAAAGCATGAAATAAAATTCCCTCATTCTCATGATATGCACATTCTATGCTTGGTCTAGCTGCATAAAAAAATTTGCATTATTTTCAGAAACAAACCTTGGAATCTATTTTGTGAAAGTGCTAGCATAACTAGGTGTGGTAGCTCACGTCTGTAATCCCAGTACTTGGGAGGCTGTGACAGGAGGAGCCAGGAGGAGCACAGGTTCAAGGGCAGTGGGAGGCAATTTAGGGAGGCCCTGTTTCAAAATAAAAGATGGAAAAGTATGTGTGCCTCAGAGGTGGAAGTCTCCTGGGTTCATTTCTCAGTGAGAAAGAGAGGGGGGGGGGGGGGAGAGAGAGAGAGAGAGAGAGAGAGAGAGAGAGACTTGTGTTGGCATAGGACAACTTGTGTTGGCATAGGACAAGAAAAAAAATGCCTGATATGTACTTTCTCTTTCTGGAGTCAGGGAATCCTGAGATCTCAAGGTCACTTGGAAAGTGGCAACCAGATAGAGGGAATTTAGAATAGACTTGAACCTTCTCCCACTGCCCTCCTAGGCTTCTTTTTCTCACTCTGTATCCTTTCCCCAGGCTCTCTCCCACACTTAAATCACATCACTGAATAGGAGATGACTCACAACTTTGCCCCCCCCAACCCCAAGGGTTGGGACTTTTCTGAGTCCCAACTCATATATTTAACTACTTATTTGGTATTTCCACTTGGATGTCTCAAAGGCATCTAATATCTATCCCCTAACCAATTCATACACTCCCCCCTCAAGGCCATCTCTCCTTGCCTTCTCTGTCTCAGTAGATGGCACTACATTCATCTGGCCAAATAAGGTAGAACTCCAGGCTCATCCTTGATAACATCCTGTCCCTTACCATACTCAACAGATTTTTCTCCAAATCCTGTTGATTCTATCTTCTCAAAAAAATCTTACCAACTTCTATAATTCTTTCTTTCTTTCTTTCTTTCTTTCTTTCTTTCTTTCTTTCTTTCTTTCTTTTTCTTTCTCCTTTTTTCTTCAGTACTTGGGATTGAACCCAGTGGCATTCTACCTCCAAGCTACACCCTCAGCCCTATTTTTTTCCCTTTATTTTGAAACAGGGTCTCACTAAGTTTCAGAGGGCCTTACTAAGCAGCTAAGGTTGGCCATGAACCTGGGATCCTCCTGTCTCAGACTCCCAAGTACTGAGATTACAAGCTTGCATCCACCATCACACCCAGTCAAACCTCTACATTTCAATCCATTACTGCCAACAAGACTATTCACATGACTCTCACTCCTCACCTGGCCAACTACAATGACCTCTAAGTGCTTTCCACATTTCCATTCTCTAATTCATCCTTTATATTGTAAACATGACAGATTATTTAAAACACTCATTGCTACACCTGGCGCCCAACAGAAGTCACTTCCCTCTACTACTGGGATACAAAGATATAAATTTCCTAAAGATTATTTGAGATTCTGCATAATCTTTTTTTCCTTTTTTTTTTTCTTCTGGTACTA
>PVLC010017175.1:5255-34305 GCA_004027655.1 Graphiurus murinus
GGAGGAGGAGGAGGAGGAGGAGGAGGGCAGTGGCAGCGACACAATTCAAGCAAAGATTTGATGAGGGAAAAAAAAAAAAAAAAAAAGCACAGAAAGATGAAATGAATAGAGGAATTCTCTGTAGTAGAGAGCAGAAAAGTCCAGAGGGGAGGTCTGGGGAACACTGTAAAAGATCTTTGGCACCATTTTGCATGCAGTTGGACAGTACATGAAAGCAGAGGAATGAAATAGACAGATATGGGTTTTCAAAAAAAAATTAGAGTGGCAGATTAGAGTTGCATGAATTGGACCAAAAAGAGAGGAGGAGTTTTTTGTTTGTTGTTTTCGATTGTGAAAGTGAGAAAAGTGTCTGAAGGTGGATAGTGGGAGTGGAAAGAACCTATTTAAAAAAAAGAACCTATTAAGAAATGTCTGTGTCTGTTATAATCATTTATTAATTTGGAGAGGTGGAGGAGAGGGAGAAGATTCTTTTAAAAAACTTCTACACTATGTGACTTTGTAGATGATGACTTCCTCAACCAAACTGGAAAGTACAGAAAAATGGTTTGGGAAGCAAATGGTAGGTGAGAGGTGGGTTTTCTTGTAGTTAAGTTAAATTTTAATTTGCCATTTAGTCTTGCTTGGTTTGAGATGCCACTTTATAACACTCAGGAAAATATGTGAAGCAGGTAGCTAAAAATGGGAATCTAGATTTCAAAAGCAAGGTAGAGATTGAAGATCTGAATTTTTGAGTCATCCAAATACAAGTTAATGGCTGGGATGTGGGTGAGTGGTGGAGTATTTTCCTACCATGTGTGAGGCCCTGGGTTTGATTCCCAGAAATGCAACACACACACACACACACACACACACACACACACACACACACAATTAAAAATCTACTGCAAAGGGGCACAGAAGTCTTTTTTGGAGTGATGGAAATGTTCTATTTCTTGAGTAAGGTTTCAAAGTTATATGTCTCAAAACAAACCAAATCAAAACTAGTATATTTAAAATTAATGTATTTTATTAAATCTTAAATCATTAAAAGATTAAAACAGCAGAAATAAACTGTCTCATACAACATAGTAAGTACTAAATAAATTGCTTAAAATTTGTCAATCAATTGATTTAGGAAAAAAAAGAAGAGAATGAATGGGAAACTGTTTTGCACATATGGGTTAAAAGCAAGTGATTGGCAGCAGGGAAGCTGCCATGGTTTTAGTTGTTTCAGTAGCTAATGCTAGATGTGCCAGGTTATTGGCTATTTTGGGAGTTCTGTATTCAAAGATTTTTCCTCCCAAACCACCTGCCTCCATTGTTGGTCTATCCTTCCTAAGTCCATGCCTCTCAACCCAGTACCACATCACATGGGCTGACTTCCCCATGCCGAGTAGCTTCGACAACAGAGGTACTTGAAGAATATAATATGACTTATCTCCAAACAAGAAATCTTTCCTTATTGATTGATTTTAGGCTTATGGCCAATTTGGCCTCCTCCTTTGGCACCATTTCCTCAGCATTGCTTCTGAGTTGTTCTTTCAGTGCTCAGCTAAAATCTACTTTGTACAAAAAACATTTTTAATCTGATAGAAAGAGTTAGAATCTGATACTTACATTCAGCTACCAGTGTGGATAAATCCACTATGAATATACAATCGCAAAATTTATGTGCTTATGTTGAGCTTTCAGTTCTGTCATCTATTAAGTCTTTGTGACCTTGATGAAAACAGGGATCATGAAACCTACTTTTCAGGGTGGTGTGAGTTAAATCAGATCAAATATGTGAAAATGTCCAGGTTGGTGCTATAGGTACTCAGTAAGTGACAGGCTTGTCAAACCTGAGTATGCCTTCTAAATTATTTAGTCTATATAAGTTTATTGAAAGTAAAGGCACTCTTCCTGTGTTTTTTACTCTGATTCTCATTAATCAGTGCCATATATCTTCAGGAGACTTTGTAGAATGACATTTAGGAAGTGAGCAGGTCAAGGATAAAGCTGAAAAATAATTATGCAATAAATATGTAGATGAGAAGAGACTGTTCTGGGGAGATGGGGAAAAAAGGAATTTGATTCAGAAGTGGTGGCAAAGGTCTTTCTTTACATTTCCTCTTTCCATTCATTTAAAATTTTATCTTGCCAAAAAGAGGACAGAAGGTCTCATCTTGATGAATGTAGAGCTGGAAAACTATGTGCCAATACACCTGGTATTGATTCATGCCAGCTAGGAGAGGAGTTTGGCTTCTCAGTGTTTTATTACTGTGATTTCCCTAGGCTGGGCAGCTGGGTCCCTAATAATGATAAAAACCATAATAATACTTCATAATTATGTACTGCCCTTTGCCAGAACTAGGATTTAATTATAATGACTATGATGGAACTGGCAACATCCCATTCCCTGTTGGGGTGCAATACCCAAAGGCCAGGAAATACAAAGTGAAGTAGCAACTGCAACCTTATCCTGCAGGGCCTGTCCTGGCAATTTACCCAGTGTTCTCTGGGTTTGAAGCTCATCATTTGAAACAAAGAGTACTTATAAATTGCCCACATGTACTTGGCACTCTCAAGTAAAATAGTATTTATGGAAGCATCTATTGCTATACATGGGACACAACATCATGGAATCCCAGGCCTGGATGGTACCAAAACAGGTGACCTCATTCATAATCCTGTCCCCTGCCTCCAGGTATCACTGCCATTATACTCATATAAGTGAGTTCACTGACCTTTCCATTCTGATTTTGGCTGCAGTTGCTTTTGTGGTAGCGTGATTCAGGTGTCAGGGGACTCACCAATTAATTTAATAAGCACCTATTCTGAGGCTAGGCATTACAGGGGTACAAAGACATGTAAGATGCGATTCCTGACTTCAAATAGCTTATCGTTGGGGGATATGCATTTAGGCAGCTGTAACATAACAATATGAAGACAAAGGAAAGTCTAGTAGATGAAAGGGAATACAATCAAGATGTCCAGGTGAAAGGATCAGGGCAATCTCTACTTTAAAAATAAGAAGAAAGGATAAGAAGAAATTGAGGCAGGGGAACTGCAATGAAGAGCTGAGCAACAACTTTGGTAAGTTGTGATAGATTTACCTGTTTTATTGTCTTCTTAACATTTATCACCCCTGATTTGTTTAGTCACTAATTTACTCACATATCATTTGTCTTGCCCCATTTGTTAACCTTGTCAGGTTTGATCATCACTATATCCTGAGCATCTCAAACAATGTCTATTAAGTTAAGACTGGCTTAATAAGTAACATAGGTGAGGAAGTGGAAATAGAGAGGGCATTCAGTAAATATAATCAACACAGGAAAGTGAGAAAGCATAGTATGTTAGTCAGCTTTCTATCACTATAACAAATAACTGAGGTAATCAACTTATGAAGAAAATAAGGTTTATTTTGGCTCATGGTTTTGAAGTCCTACGATAGACCTATTGCTTTTAGGCCTCTAGTAGGGGTTGGGGACATCCCAGATACAAACTATAGTAGGTAGGGAGATTTTGGAGCAATGAGGAAGTGGATGGAGGGTCATTCCTCGATTCCAGGTTGGGTGAGTGGATGGCAATATTGTTAAAGAATTGAGAAGCAGGTTTTGTGGACTTCAGAAGGCACAGGAGTTCTAGTTTGGACATGTTCTGTTGGAAGGCAAGTAAGCTGTGCAAAAGGTACTACATATGCATATCTGGATCTCACTAAATGTACATTCAACTGTTGAAACCACCAGATCACCTTGTGCACATCCTGAAAAGAGAACTGAGGGTCGGCTCCTGTGGTTCTCTTAAGGAATAAAGAAAGAACAGACTGAGAAAAATTAACTGAAGAGAGGCAATCTGAGGGTATGTTGTGTCAGGAAAAGTGAGGGGGAGAGATACCAGAAAAACCTTCAGGAAGGATGTGGTCCACAGAATCCAGTGAAAGAGATCAAGTAAGATAAGGTGTAAAAAGTGACCCTTGAACTTGGTCATATGGGTATCACTGGTAACTTTAGGAGGAACACTCTCAGTGTACTAGTAGGGAGAATAATTTATACTCCTCCAGACATGAATTGAGACAAATGTTGCAAACTAGACAAGATCTCCTAGGCAAGTTTTTTGTTTTTATTATTATTGTTGTTGTTGTTAAGTTTGGAGACGTTGTAACGCGACCCGGTATGGCCTAACATTTAAGAAGTGGCCTTGAGTCTGTGAACGACGACCAGGTTTCTAATCGGAGAGATGGAGAGTCCTGCAGGAGTCACAATCCCTCCGCTACCCTTCTCTTCTCTACCCTTTGAGCCATTTCTAGGGCGGGGGGCCTGCCTTGTCAAGCGTAGGCAAAAGGAGGCAGCCTGAGCACTCCTTCTTCCGACGTGAGTCATCTTTGTGGCAGCTGAGAGCGGGAATGGGAATACTTCAGTTAAACAAGGTGCCCGGTTTCCCGTGAATCTTTGAATTTAGGGACTGGGTGGCTTCATTTAGATGCAGCTAGGGAGACTCATTCACATTTTCCTATCCGGCACTCATGCCTTTCATTCAGCATTTTTTCTTCTCCCTAACAGAGTTGAAAGCTAGGATAAAGCTTTCTTCCAGCTCCCACCTCGAACTGACCTTCCACCTCGAAGCCCACCATTAGCCCTTCGGCCGCCCCGTGACCCTCTTCGGCCCCCGTAACTCACCGCTCCCGCCCCCTCCCCAGGGCCGCAGCCGGCTTTGGCCCGCCCCTCAAGGCCACGTGACAGCCTCTCTCTCACCTGACTGGCTCCTCCCTTTTCCCCGTGCCGGACCCCGCCACCGTCGCAGCTGCCCGACTCCAAAATGGCAGCCGCGCAGAGCGCTCACCCAAGTGGCCGGACTTCCCTGACTCCCGGGCCGCCCCCCAATCGTTCCCTGCCTCCCTCCTTGGGCCTTCACCTACACGTCTCCGGATTGGCCGCTGGGAATCCCGCCCCTCCAAAGCCCCGCCTGCTATTGGTCACGGTAGGCTGCCTTTCAGAGAGGCGTGCCCCTGCCCGCCTCCCGCCCCGGGAGGTATTTTCCATTCCGGTGGGGGTTGGGGAATGGGGGAAGGGAAAAGGGTGAAGAGGGGGAGGTGGCCGGGGAAGGGGGTGGGGGCCAGGCGGGGGCATCCGGCGGAGCTGGGGTCCCCGGGCTCCGTCCGGAGGAAGCGAGGCTGCGCCGGCTGGGCAGTCGCGGGGTACGGGACGCACCGGAGGGCTGGCGGACTCACCCTCTCGGTGGCTGCGCCGTTCGGGCCCGTCCTGCCAGGACGCAGGTGCCCTGGATGAGGCCGCTCCGCGCGCCCCGGCTGGTGAGTGTCCCCACGATCGCCGGGCCGGCCGCCTGCTCCCGGCCCCCGCGCCGCGGTTAGCGGCCGCCTTTCTTTGCCCCTGTACCGCCACCCTGCACTGTCTGCCTCCGGCCGGTGCCTCCGCACCCTAGCGGAGGCAGCGCCGGCCTCCCGGCCGGGATGAGCCAGTCGAGAAGAAGACAGCAAGTTCGGGCCACGAGTCGGTGGCAACTGCTCAGCGCATATTGGGAACGTGCGCGTAGTAGGCTCTCAATGCGTTTCTGAAGAATTGATTTTCTGGTTGGAGGAAGGTAGGGACACCTAAGGGGAAGGGGTCGTCCCGGGCTAGTAGAAGGGCGTTCGTGATCCAGGTCTAGGTGGGTTGCGGGGAAACCACCAGGTGCTGGCTGCAGAGATGGGGGCACCCGCCAGTTCACGTGAAGCTCTGTGGCTTGGATCTGGGGGTCCTCAAGGTCGACGGGAATTGGTCCACTGGGAGATGAGGGAGGGAACTGCGGAGTGTGGATGCGGGGAAGTGACTAGAGCACCCCGAGTGGTTTAACCCGAGATGGCTAGTGAAGGATGCGGAGGCGGAGGCGGGCGCGGGCACTTGGAAGACCCCACTGCAACTCCTTGGGTTCCTGATTCCTTGGTTCTAGGGTTTAGGCATTTGAATAGTCGAAGCAGAATGACTTTGTGGAGAGGGAGTTGCATTTAAAGAAGAATGCTAAGAAACAATGTAAGTACATCTTGGTTTGGTTCTGAACTTTGAAAGGCTTGGGGGACCAGAGTCGCAAGGAGGTTTTGACATTTTTTCAGCATTCCAACCAAAAGGTGGCTTGTCCCTGGACTTTGTCAGTGATCCTTTATTTAAGATTGTTTATATAGGTTTGTTGGTGGTTCGTTTTGCTGGAAATTATCATAGCTGCTCCTTGAAATTCTTGTATAAGCCTGTTTATACTGGTGGCTTATTTCATCCAACTTAACATTTAGTCTGAACTGTACTATTATAATTTACTACTGACTTTCATTCTAGAAGACTAATAAGTAATTCATGCTTTCTTTTCCTTGTTTTTGATTGTTGCTTTACAAGATCATGCAAAATTGAACCACATATTCTGGAGAGGTCTTAAAATATTTTAACTTTGAGTTAAACTAGGAGGGGAATGTTGATAAGCTAGCAAGCAGCTCTAGAAAGTAATACTCAAAAATCACTTTGAGTTTTCTAACAATTGGGAATCTTATGTCAGATGCACAGTTTAATTTTAGTGATCTTACGTTTATATAACCCTTTTGAGTTTGGGTTGGGAACTGAGGCAAGGCACACCAAAATTAGGCAGTCCATGGAGTCCACCTTTGTGGCAGTCTATAGAGGTTATTCATTTCACTGGGAACGCTAAGAATTGTTCAGCTAGATCTTTAATCTCTTAATATTTTCTTAGTCACATATATGTTACTAATTCTTTACGTTTGTTGAGTACTCTACACTTTACAAAATGAAAGCTCATTTGAGTAGAGAGTACTTAAACACAACAGAAAGAAATCTAGATCATAGTATGCCCTTTAATCCATCAGTCAGAGAAAACATTTTTCCAAAGAGGTGATAATGTTATCCGTTAACCTTCTTAGTCTTGAATAACTAATGGATAATTACATATTTTATCCCCATTGTCCTTGAGTTTTACTATTTGCCCTTAGGGAGAATGCCTTGGCATACAAAATAGTAGCCTAAAATATTGAAACCTAACACCTTTTAACATTATAATGGCTCCTCTTTATTCACCTTGGAAATCATCTGTGGAAAGCCAGTACTTGGGAAAGCTTTCCCTTATCACTTCATTTAGATTGGAATTTTTTTTAATTGAGAGAACTAAAGAAAAATCATGTTTATTGTCTGTGAAGTAGTGGTAATAACTAAACACAATGAGAATGAGAAGCTTGAAAAAGATGTATGTCTATGAATCATTTCTTTTAGAACTGGAAGAGTAGACGGTGGAGATGATTATTTTGCAGATTGGGAAACTTAAGGCCTTTAGCAGCTGAAGGGACTAAATTGCTAGTGCTGGAGCTGGGAGTGGTGGGCAGGTCTTTGGACTTCAGTCTAGAGTTTTTTCTACTTTATCACATTCACATTGTTTATTTCTATAGCATTCAACTATAAATAGTTTTTGGATTATTTGTGATATTCACTTCCAAGGACAGAGAAGTTTGAATTGAAGTACATGAAATGATGTAAAACAGGATGTAGTTTTAATTAAAAATTTAAAATAATATGCTGCATTATTAGTGGAAGTGCTGATAGTTTTCATTGGCTGGCGATAAACTGTCTTGTACATTATGTATATATAATATGTAATATATATATATTAGATGAGTGTCTTAGAGTAGGCTAGCATTCTATAATTTTATGCTAAAAATTTATTGCTTAAAAGATTTTCAGAGTTCAAAAAATGAATTATATGAAATTACTATTTTCACTAAGTGTGGGGGTTTGTTATTTTAGTGTGGGGGGTTATGTTAAAATGGATTTTTTTTTTCCAGTACTGAGGATTGAACCCAGGTGCATTCTACCTCCAAGCTACACCCCTGGTCCTATTTTTTATTCTTTATTTTGAAACAAGGTCTCACTAAGTAGCTGAAGCTGGCAGCAAACCAGGATTCTCTGGTCTCAGCCTCCCAAGTACTGGGATTATAAGTGTGTGCCACCACGCCCTGCTTAAAATGAATTTTAGTACCTTTAAGAAGTATAGTAATAGAATTACATGATAATTATGAAAACAATTCCTATTATGGTTGTAATAAAGACAGGATTTGTATCTCAGCCACTTAACATGAATCTCAGGCAAGTAATTTAACCACTTAGTGCCTAGATTTTCTTGTCTGTAAAGTGTGGTTATTGAAAGTATCTGCCTCATAGCATGGTGGTGAAGATTAACTGTGCCTAGCACATAGATAGTTAGAGTACAACATATATTGCCCATCATTTTTTTATGATTCATTAGGTGCAGGTAGGTTCTTGTGTGCTCACTTATTTTCTTGCTGTTAACTCAGTCACTTTCAGGCTGCAGAAAATTCCTAGATAAATACAGGGTCAAATAATTGCCTTTAGGGGCATTTAGTGCAAATGATGCCCTCATGTTTTGTTTTGTTCTTCCTCTGCTTACTTTAGGTTTTAATTAGGTCTGCATATCAAGTCAGAGTTAATGTTTACTTTTTCTGAATATTATTGAGAGATTAAAATATGCCACCCCAAAGTGTGCTTCTTTGGCATATTTCCAAATGACCACTCAGAGTAGCAGGAGGTAAGGGAGTGGCTCTGAAAAGCTGTCCTTGTGTGTCTGTGTGGGAGGGGGAGAGTTGCATCTGTAGAGGAAATCTACATTAGTGAAATAAGTAGCTGTGCAAGCAGACTTTTTCTGAGGACCCCATATTTGCCTTATCTGGATCTAGAAAACATGGATACTTCTACTATCTCCCACTCCTTGGATTGCCACTGGATGTCACATATTCCTCTGAGGCTCTTACCTGAGAGACTTCATCTATATAATGAGACAACATTTTTGCTCCCAGTGTATTTCTTCCCTTTACTCTCCTACAACTTATCATGATTCCCTCCCCAAATTCTCAAGCCCCTATTCCATTCTGTAGCTCTGAATGCTATTTAAACTGCAACCCTTGGACCCTTTTTACCCAGGACCTCATGCCTGTTAGGCTAGTGCTCTACCATTAAGCTATACCTCCCTCTTCCCAGTCCTGCCTTTTTTTAGGTCCCATATGTCATGTCGTGCCCCATGCACTTAGATGTAATAATTCCATATGCCTTTTCACATGCTCATCTATTGCTGGTTTATTTTAAAGACTTAAAACATCAAATCTGAGGGGAGGGTGGAATTCCCTCTTTACAATGTCATTGAGGGAACTTTCATTATTCTAGAATGAAAATGCTAGTTATTGCAGTTATTCTAGTTAAAATTCAATGAGTTTTAGAGTTCTAGATAAACTTAGGTGAAGAAATCAGGAATTAAAAGGGTTTGTTATTGTTTGTGACTCTTTTCTGCCAATGGAACCATGAGAAAATCATTGACTCTTGTGTCTATTCAGTGAATGTTTTGATGATTTTATTCATTAAGCTCCTAGGTGTTAGTAATGAGATTTTTATAACTCTAATTTTATAACATGAAGTTCTTTTTAATTTGTTGTAACCAGGTCCAACTAGGACCATGTGGTTTAGCAGATATTTCTGAAGTCCTTGTTAATGATGTGTCACCTACAGCATGGTGGATTTCTTCTGGGTATTCTTTGGTTCTGCCTTCTCAGATTCTTCTGTTGCTTTTATAGTACTCTTCTATTTATAATCCTTTTAACTTGGATTTTCATTCATTCACCCGGTCTTTCCTCGTTTTGCTGTCACAAAATGTAACTTTTCATCTTTCACACAAGCACTTTTTAATGACTTTTTTGAACATTAATTTCAATTATTTTTGAACTGTATATCACTATCTTTTAATTGTCCTTATTTTTGGAGTTTCATTGGAGTGAGTCCATTTTACTCATTAAAATCAGAAACAAAGCCAGGCATGGTGGCTCAGGCTTGTAATCCCAGTATTTAGGAGGCTGAGACCAGAGGATCTGGGTTTGTGGCCAGTCTCGCTACTTAGTGAGGCCCTCCACAATTTAGTGAGACCCTATTTCAAAATAAAGAATAAAAATAGGACTGGGGGTATAGTTCGGAGGTAGAATGCCCCTGGATTCCATCCCCAGTACTGAAAAAAAAAATCAGAAACAAGTTATAGCTCAAAAGCATCTTTATTAAAATAATAGTAGAGTCTTAATATTGTTTTAGATCTCAGGCAGGCGTGCCATCAGTACTACTTCAGATGATAAACACATGGGCCAACTCTTTAGTCCAAGGTGATGCTAGCAGTTCTAAGAGAGTTACATGGAACTAGAGTTACATGGAACTATTAGAAGTTTATAGGGTTGAGATGGGGCTGTATCTCAGTGGGAGAGCATTTGCTTAGTATCCATAAAGCCTTGGATTTGAGCCCCAGCACCATAAAAAAAAGGGGGGGGGAGTTCCAAGGTCAAAAGGGTCATATTTGTTTTCACTGATAGAGAATTTTTTTTTTTTTTTTTTTTTTTTGCGGTACTGGGGATTGAACTCAGGGGCATTCTACCTCCGAGCTAAACCCCCAGCCCTATTTTTTATTCTTTATTTTGAAACCGAGTCTCACTAGGTTGCGGAGTGCCTCACTAGGTAGCTGAGGCTGGCCGCGAACCCGGATCCTCCTGTCTCAGCCTCCTGAATGCTGGGATTACAAGCGTGCGCCACCACGCCCGGCACTGATAGAGAATTTTAATTTTCGAAAAGTGACCAACTCCTAATCTTTTTTTGATTATTACAAGGATTATGAAATTGTCACAGTTTAATATTAGACATTTATTGAATTTGTAACATGCTTTTAGGAATTTTGTAGACCTAAGACATTGCCTATACTTTCTTTAGATCTATTACATAGCCTAATTATATGAATAAGTTAGTTAAATATGACTTTAGAAGGCATCAGAAATACCATGTCATTAAAATAACAGATCATTCACAGTGCCAACCTAATCATAAAATTGATTATTCAGGGTACATAGACTGAGTAGATGTAGACTATGCAGATTACTTTCTTAGCTTTGGTATAGTTGGTTGTTAGAAAATGAAAGAGAGAAAATAGAAATTACTTACCTTGTCTAGCTTAATAATTCTCCCATCTCATTAGCCAACTATCCTACTTGTAAGGGGGGGGAAGGACTTCCTTGGTTAATACAGATAATCTTGAAAGAGTTATTAGGCAAGATTGTTGGCTCTTATTAATGTTGGATAGATTTGTATTTGAGCAGTTTAGTGAAAATTAGTCACTTGCCTTTACTCTTTGTATAGATGAAAAATTCTAAGCAATAATTTGAGAGGGTACCATGATGATATTATAACATACAGTACAGTGAGAATATACATCCCCAGGTTCTCATATGTTGTGCAGCACTTTGGGAACCAAAGTATGCCACTTCAAAATGTACTTCTTTGGCTTTTTTTTTTTTTTTTGCGGTACTGGGGATTGAACTCCGGGGCACTCTACCTCGGAGCTATACCCCCAGCCCTATTTTTTATTCTTTATTTTGAAACAGAGTCTCACTAAGTTGCGGAGTGCCTCACTAGTGCCTCACTAGTGCCACTAGGCTGGCCACAAACCAGATCCTCTGGTCTCAGCCTCCCGAATGCTGGGATTACAAGCGTGCGCCCGGCCTCTTTGGCATATTTTGAATGGCTCAGAGAAACTTTAGACACTGGAATCGTTCTGAAGAGCTGTCTCTTTAAATTTACATCTATAAAGGAAATCTGCATTAGTAAACAGTGGATTCAAGCATAGACTTTCTCTGGGGTCCTTTTATCTAGGAATAATCATACCATAGGAAAAGAGATTAGAGTTATATATCTCCCCTACACTGAGATCACCACAGACTGCCATCTGTTTATCTGAGGGTAGCTCATACTACCTGAGATAATTTATCTGTATAACAAGACAGCCTGGCTGGGCGTGGTGGTGCACGCTTGTAATCCCAGCATTCGGGAGGCTGAGACCAGAGGATCCGGGTTTGCGGCCAGCCTCAGCTACCTAGTGAGGCACCCCGCAACTTAGTGAGACTCGGTTTTAAAATAAAGAATAAAAAACAGAGCTAGAGGTATAGCTCAGAGGTAGAATGCCCCTGAGTTCAATCCCCGGTACCCCCCAGAACAAAAAAAACAAGACAGCCTGAACTGCGCTTCCCACCTTATGACTTGTTACTACCTCCCCCAAAGAAGCTCCAAACCCTTGTATCTTTCTGCAGCTCAGGACACTATATAAACAATCATCTGGCCCTTCTCTGAGTTGTATTTTGTCCAGCACATAATGCATGTATAGTCAGGCCTCCTTGTTTACAGGTTCTATATCTGTGTATTCAACCAACCTCAGAAAATATTTGGAAAACAATTTTTACATATGTACTGACCGTGTACAGACTTTTCTGGAGGCGGGGGTGGGGGGATCATTGTTTCTTAAACAATGTCATATAACAACTATTTACATAACATTTGCATTGCATTATTATTATGGTATTATAGAGATGATAATGAATAAGGGAGGGTGTGTATAAATTATATATGCACACATTATGCCATTTTTTTTTCAGGTACTAGGGATTGAACTCAGGGGCATTCTACCTCCAAGCTACACCCCCAGCCCTATTTTTTAGTCTTTATTTTGAAACTGAGTCTCACTAAGTTGCGGGGTGCCTCACTAGGTAGCTGAGGCTGGCTGTGAACCCGGATCTTCCAGTCTCAGCCTCCTGAATGCTGGGATTACAAGCATGCGCCACCACGCCCGGCTCCATTTTTTTTAAAGGACACAAACATCTGCAGATTTGGGGATCTTAGGAGTAAGGGGTGTCCTGGCACCAGTTCCCCTCAATAGTAAGGGGCAACTGAATATTCTAAAGCTAAAGGATTAACTCAGTAAACATTAAATATAATCTGTTAGGAGAAGTCCAAGTACTTTCTTAAGGTTTAAAATATGCATAGTTTATCTAAGTGTTTATTTAATCTTTGACTTTAGCTATTTACATGAGATAGTAGTCTAACCCATCACCCTTCAGATGACTAGTGCTAGGACCAGTTTTGTTTAACATTTTAATGAATGATATAAAGGACAGACTGACAGTAAATGTTGCAAGATTTGTAGCTGACTCCCTGTGCTGTTCCAGGTAGTTAAAAGCCAAACCAATGAGGAGTAGCTATAGGAATATGCTTTGATGAGTGTTCATGTGGCACAGAAAAAGGCAATGCATTTAGAAGATACTCCAAATTATATTTATAGGAACTGAGATGTGACCTAGGAAGGGAATCCAGAAGTTATGTAGATGACTTCCTTGAAAGCATTTATTGTAGTTGTTGTTGGGCTAGAAAATTCAAGAATATGTTGAGAGTTGTTGGGCAACCCTCAACATTTTTTTTTTTTTTTTTTTTTTTGGTGGTGGTACTGGGGCTTGAACTCAAGGGCATATTCTACCTCTGAGCTATACCCCCATCCCTATTTTATTCTTGATTTTAAAACAGAGTCTCACTTAAGTTGCTGAGGCTGTCCTCGAACCTGCAGTTCTCCTGTCTCAGCCTCCCAAATACTGGGATTACAAGTGTGTGCCCAGCTAATCCTCAGCATATTCTAAAAGCAAAAATGATGTACATAAAAATGATTATAAAAAGGGTTACCATTTTTTATTATGTTCCAGGTTAAATGACTTACAGTCATTTTTTCACTTTATTCTCTTAACAGTTCTGAAAGATAAGTGGCATTATCCAGTTTTGTAGAAGGAGAAATTCGACTCAGGGACAGTAAGTGACTTTCCAAAGTGTTTGAAACTAAGTGTTCGAAACTAAAGCTCTAGGCTTTTGATTGTTAATCCTGAACATCTTCCAGGATATTAGGAGGCATCTCTTAAAACTTGAATAATTAAATGTAGGGCTTATGAAGTGCTCTTTAACTCTTCACTGTCTTCAGCTTTGGATGTCATTACTACAAGGATGGTATGTAAATACTTTGAGAAGGTTTAGATAATCTTTAAATTCTTCTTTTTAAAGAAAAGCTAGGGATGTTTTGGTGTACAGTTTAAGTCAGTTCTGGCTATCCATAAAACATTTTTCCCCTTGACTTTATAAAATCATTAATGTTCATTAATAAAGATAACATTAATCAATGAAGAAAATATTGTTTAGTAGGAAAAAAAAAGTCACCAGGGTAGGAGTCCAGATACGGGATTCTTATAATAGTGAGGTAAAAAACAGTAGGGTACATAACATTTGTGTTCTTGGAGTAGCAGCATATTTGATGAATCACTGAACCATTTTGAACTTCATTTTCCTCGAAATTGAAATAAAATATAAGAAAAAACCGTGTGTGTGTGTGTGTGTGTGTGTGTGTGTGTGTGTGTATGTATATTGTGTAATTGCTGATTTGGAGATCCTAGAAAAAGAGTTTGTAAGGACAAAGTAAGTATATATGAAAATGTTTTGTATATTTTAAATGCTGTACAAATGAGATTGATAGAGGAATACTGGATGTTTTTGTGAAGGGTGGACAATGAAGATGCAATGAAAACAGATGGCAGGAAGAGGGAAAAAAGGAGAAATAGGAGTGGAGAAGGGAGATAGTAAAGAGGAAAAATATGAGAAGAAAATAATAGTTTTCTTGTGCCAGTGTATTTAATAAGTCCGTAAATGAAGAATTTTAACATTAATTTACCATAAGGAAGAAACTCAGCAAAGAGTTCATTTTTTTCATTTTTCCAATTAGTCTATATTGATCATGTTAATAAGGCCATGAAAATGGGTTAATTGAGAGTTGGTTATATTATCTGATTGTTTCTTCATTACTTTTGTACAGGTATATGTAATAGCTTTAAATAGTATAAAGATAAAAATAAAAATAAGCTCATAAAAATAAAATAAGCTGGATGGAGTTACTGTTTATCTGTATTATTAAAATGAAGGCCATGTTTAAGGAGAAAGGTGAAGTTTGATCTTTCTAAATGAACATGAAAGAAAACGAGGAAGTCAAACTAGGACCCAGGTAAAATGGGAACAAATTGTGAAGAGTCTCAGAGGCCATCCTAGGAATTTTGATTTTTATGTAGTTCTATAGGTGGAGAAATGACACAGAAGTTTTAGAAAATTTATCATAGCCGTAATAAAGAGGATCATCTAGAGGGAAAGAAATTGGAGACATTTACTCATCAAATAATTATTGGGCAAATAATACATCTGACAGAGGCATGAATGAGGCAAATTCTATCTGGCCTCTGATAGGTAGATCAGTTAAGGATGCTGTACCGTAGTTCAGGAAAGAGATTGTATGATAGTCTGAGTTAAGGAATTTATAGTGTGGGAGGAAATAAGACCTCTAATTTCAGAGAAACTTAGGATTGGAGGAAATTGAAGTTTAGGATGAGTCTAAGGTCCCTAACTTGGCAGTAGGATACGATGTACAAGTTTGAGGGAGAAGAGTACTGAATTTTCATCTAGACAAGTAAATGCTTTTTAGATAAGTAATATGATCAAGATATCAGTTGGACATGGAGGCGTAGATCAGAAGCCTGGTCAGGTTTATAGATATGATTTGGAAGGCATATAGTTTGTGGTTGAAAAATCATTAAATTGGACAAATAAGGACCACAATTTCTAAATGATAATGTATTCAGAACAAAAATTAACTGACATTACTGCTACTTAGTTCAAGAGTGTGAATTTACCCGTTACCTATCACTACCTAAACCTCTACCATCTAGCCTTACAAATAATACATAAAAAATATTTGCTACCAGAAATGTTTTAGTGTCTTCAAAATAGTATATCAATTGGAGTTTTTCTTCCTACTTTTGGTGGCCTAAGCCATCCGCTTAAAATACAGGGAATTCTAACATGAATATGCTTCCTTATTTCCCCCTAGAATTTTGTAATCCCTGTTTGCTTCCGTGGGCTAGTGAAGTTGTCTGAACAGAGATGGAAACTTAATGGCTTTTTTTATTTTCTTTAAAATCTAGTACAGAGCATTTCTTTCTTTTTTTTTCTTTTCCTTTTTTTTTGCAGTACTGGGTATTGAACCCAGGGGCCTTTTGCCTCTTTCTCTTCTACTTCTCTACTGCTTTAGAGCTTAAGCCCCTGGTAGCTCAAAGAGGGAAAAGTAAAAATAACATGAGAGGAAGAAACACAAATGTCTATAACTTTACAGTTCTCCCCAAAAGTTCTCTCTAAACTAGATGATGGAGTTGGTGAATCATTGAGATGTCCACTTTCAGTAAAATAAATACATCTTTTAGGAGCAAGATCCTCAGGTTCTGAAGGAAATGTGGAAAAAATCTTGTTAGGTCATTAAGCACTTAATGGAAAAGATGAATTTTTGGTTCACTTTTTTTTTCTTTTTTTTTAAATGGTACTGGGAATTGAATCCAGGGGCATTCTACCTCTGAGCTACAACCTTAGCACCCCCCCCCTTTTAAATTTTGAAACAGGGTCTTACTAAGTTGCAGAGGGCCTCATAAGTTGCTGAGGCTGATTGTGAACCTGTGATCCTCTTGTCTCAGCCTCCCAAGAACTAGGATTACAGGCATGGGTCACCCCACCTCTTAAAGTTTCCACTACCTCCCAACAACACCAGGCTGGGCACCAGACCTTTTAACACATGTGCCTTTGAGGAACATTCAAGAGCCAATGTAGCAATTTGAATTAATAAGAAATTTGTTGGATGATTGAAGACTAAAATTTGGCATAAGAACTCCTTGAAGTACATAAGTAGGAAATTGAACATTAATAGAGGTAGTAATATAATTTAAATAGCACTAAATGAAAACTATAGTTTATGATGTATGCAGTACTATTTAATTTACATGTGAGCTAAATCCCTTGTTATTTTCCTATGTAATTTTGTAATAGTGATTCTCAAACTTTCCTGGACATGAGAATTATATAGGTCTGTTGTTTAAAATACAGTGTTTCAGTCCCCACCCCTACCCCAGAATTCTGGTTCAGTAAATTAGGAATAGGGCCCATGTGATTCTGATACATGTGGTCTACAGACCAAACTTTGTGAAGTACTGCTGTTCTGGAGGGTAGAAAAGAGAGTAAGAAGGTAAAATTTTAATTTTGGGATTGAATCCTCAATAACACACACACACAGAACAAAAGCTAGGTGCAGTGGTACATGCCTGTATTCTCAGTACTTGGAGACAACAGTAGGATTAAGAGTTGGAAGCCAATTTGGGCAGTTTAGTGAGACTCTGTCTCAAAAAATAGTGTGTTGGAGCCAGGCGTGGTGGCTCACACTTGTAATCCCAGCATTCGGGAGGCTGAGACCAGAGGATCTGGGTTCGAGGCCAGCCTCAGCTACCTAGTGAGGCACTCCGCAACTTAGTGAGACCCTGTTTCAAAATAAAGGATAAAAAATAGGGCTGAGGGTATAGCTCGGAGGTAGAATGCCCCTGGGTTCAATCCCCAGTACCTAAATAAATAAATAAATAAATAAATAAATAAATAAATAAATGTGTGTCGGGATAGGGAATCCAAGGGGTAGAGCGCAGTGGTAAAAAGCCCCAGATTCTGTCCCAAATACCACAAATAAATAAACCAGAAATCCTGAAGACAAGACAACAAAAACTTTCCAAACTGGATGAAAAAAGATTGGAAGAAAAAACAAAGCCTTAGTAACCTGTAAGTTAATAGTAAATGGCTGAATATATGTGTGACTGGAGTCTGAAGAGGAGAAAAAAAAAAAAGCCATGTTGATGCAGCAGCTCTCTGTCTGACTCAGTTTACTTTCATTGCTATGGGAACTGCTTGCTTGCAGGGGATGGGGCAGACTGGGTATACTGTAAAATCATCAACCCATAACCATAACCAGTTCTTACTCTGCTTTGCAGATTCTAGCTGCCCCAGGCTCTGCAAACTATTTTGGCACCTCAATTCAGTAAGATTTCTTACTCTTTTTTAGTTCCTTCTACCTGTAGCAGATAATTGGGACAATCATAAGACTTACTTCATTTATTTTCCCTCTTTCAGGGATGTTTCAATAATGCCTATGCCTAAAAACTATTGTTTGGTATTTTGTCTAGTTTTCTACCTCTTTTAGCAGAAGAATAATTCTGGATTTTTTTTTTTTTTTTTTTTTCTGGTACTAGGGATTGAACTTGGGCATTCTACCTCCGAGCTATACCCCCAGCCCTATTTGTTATTCATTATTTTGAAACAGGGTCTCCCTAAGTTGCAGAGGGCCTCACTAGGTAGCTGAGGCTGGCCGCGAACCCAGATCCTCCGGTCTCAGCCTCCCAAATGCTGGGATTACAAGCATGTGCCACCACACCCAGCTAATTCTGGATTTATTACTGCCTAGTAACCAGAAATTATCATCTTTTTCCTTGACTTTTGATGGATATACATGCTAGAGATAGAATTTTAAGTTAACAGAGATTGTTTCTGATGAGAAGTCAGCACTAATTCTTAACCATCGTTCATTTGATATGTCTTTTTCCCTCTGATTGCTTTAAAAAGATTTCCCTTTTGGGGGGGGGCAGTACTGGGGATTGAACCCAGAGGCATGCTATCTCCGAGGTACACCGGACCCTATTTTTATTCTTTGTATTGAAACAGGGTCTCACTAAGTTGCAGAGGGCTTCACTAAGTAGCTGTGGCTGACTGTGATCCTGTGACCCTCCTGTCTCAGCATCTCAAGCGTGTGCTACCACGACCAACAAGATTTCTCTTTTATCTTTGGTTTTTGGCAAAATTTTTTCTTTTTGCAATTTTATTAGTTCTAGCAGTAGCTTAGCCTTACTACAGAAGCATTCCTTTATATTCTAGGTGTCTCAAATGCATAAGGTGTTCAGTGAGGTCTATTTTAGCTCTTAGGATCTTGAACATCTCCTAGACCTTTGCAAACTCAAAACCTTTGCAAAACCCGTTAATTGTTCAGCTTATACTCTATAGTTCTTTGCCCACGTTTTTCATGTGGCTTCTTGGAGTATTGCCTTGTGAGGATGCAGCTTAATCTCTAGGCAGTCAAGAAATATTACTACAGATTTCTGAAACCTATCTCTACAGCAACCTTCTTTTAGCCCTTAGGGTTAGACTTAGGGTTATTTAGGTCCTCAAGTTCCAGTGGGCTCAGCAACTTTGAACTTCAAGCTCTATTTCATCAACTCAGTGAGATTTCTGTGCCTTTTTTTTTTTTTTTTGCGGGGGGCAGGTTCTCTTCTCTGTGGTGTAAGCATAATGCCAGGGCATTTGTGATTCTTTCTCTTCTCGCAGAAACCACTGTCCTGCACAGCCTGTTGTCCAACATCTGAAAACAGTATTTCATATATATAGATGCCCATTGACCTACAATGAGGTTACATCCCAGTGTCAAAAGTGAAGGTAATACTCTTAACCTACTAAACATCAACGCTTAGCAATACAGTACACTATGGAGTATCGGTTATTCACCTCCTGATCCCATGGCTGACTGGGAGCTTTGGCTTGCTGCCTGTCCAGCATAGTGTACTGTGTATCACTATTCTGGGAAAAGATCAAAATTTAAAGTATGGATTCTACTGAATGTGAAGCCTTATTTCTTTCATATCATTGTAAAGTCAAAAATATCGTAAGGTGAACCATTATAATTTGGGGACCATCTCTACAGCCCAAGTGTATGGTTGTTTATCTAACCCAATACCAGTTACTGTATTGTGACTGGAAATGGAAATATAGAGGTTTATTTTAATTTCTGTTCCCTTTTTAAAACTTTATAATTTTTGGTATCTCATATACTTTTTAGAGTATAGCTAGCTAGGTAGCTTTATGTATGTATGTATGTATGTATTTACTTATTTATTTATTTATTTATTGGTACTGGGGATTGAACCCATAGGTATTCTATCCCCAAGCTATACCTAGCCCATTTTATTTTTTATTTTAAAACAAGGTCTCACTAGGTTGCTGAGAGTCTCACTAAGTTGTTGAGGCTAGTCTTGAACCTTCAATCCTCCTATCTCAGCCTCCCAAGTCCTGGGATTACAGTCAAGCACCACCATGCCCAGCACTTTCTTTTCTTTTTCTTTTTTAATGTCAGTTTTCAGTTTTCAAGCAATATAGAGAGGTAGAAAGGATAATTTTTTTTTAAAGGAGGAACTATTCCAAAACAGCGTTTATGATAGTTATCTGAACATCATTTCAAATATCTCTTATTGCAAATATATACATAGAAGGATAATTTTATTTGCATTTAACTAACAGGTGAAAATTTATTAAACAGAAACACCAGAAAAATTGTTCATCCACAGGTAAACATTTATTCACTGCAAAAGGTATTACTTCCTAAAAGATTTTCTTTTAAAGTGAAGAAATAAGATTACAGAAAAAGTCTAAAAGACTAGAGTCATTATGTCATTAACTGCAAGCTCCCATAGATCTCTCACATAAAAAAAAAGTTATGTTGGCATAACTTGGTACAACTTTCTAAATGACTATTTGGCAGTATTCAGAATCCTTAAAATGTTCATACCCTGTCCCATTATTCCATTTTCAGGAATTTACTGTGATGAAATAAGAGTTGCACAAAGATATGTGTATGTTATTTATTCACTACAAGGGTGCTTATAATTTTAAAAATTAGGAATTTAATTGTGTATGTGTGTGGTACTGGGAATTGCCCCCCCCCCCCCGGCATTTTACCTCTGAGCTACACCTCTAGCCTTTTTAAAAATTTTGTTTTGAAACAGGGTCTTGCTAGATTGTTGAATCTTGCTAATTGCTGAGGCTGTCCTTGCACCTGTGGTCCTCCTGTTTTAGCCTCCCAAGTGCTGAGAGTACAGCTGTGCACCACCAGGCCTGGCTGAAATGTAATCTTAAGTGATTAAATTTTACTATAGCCATATTAAAAAATTCTACAAACCATTATAAATGGAATGCCTTAATTTTTTTTTTTTTTTTTTTTTTTTTTTTTTTCGGTAATGGGGATTGAACTCAGGGGCATTCTACCTCTGAGCTATACCCCCAGCCCTATTTTTTTTTTTTTTTTTATTCTTTATTTTGAAACCGAGTCTTACTAAGTTGCGGAGTGCCTCACTAGGTAGCTGAGGCTGGCCGCGAACCCGGATCCTCTGGTCTCAGCCTCCCAAATGCTGGGATTACAAGCATGCGCCACCACGCCCGGCTCGGAATTCCTTAATATTTTCTAGTGTGATGATTGTAATAAAAATAATTGGCAGGAGATTAAAACTCATGAACTTTAGGATGTTAAGGATATAAGAAAATGTTCACAATTACAGTGAATGAAAAAAGCTGGATGATATTTTTGAATTTTTTAAAAAGGAAATACTTATTTAAAAATAGAATTATAAAATGTGCTAACTTTGACTAGATTGTGGGTGATTTTTCAGTCATCTCATACTATTTAATATTTTTCACAGTTTCTACAATAAGCATGTGCTATGTTCAGAATCATCCAAAGAACAATATACTTTAATTTTGTAGATTCTGATAAAATTAATGTTCAGCAACATGAGAAAAGGATTTAAGTGAGTTTAGTTTTTATTATCTTGATGTCTTTTTTCCATATTCGCAGATACTTCAGCTTGAGCTTTATTTTTATAGATTTAATGAGACATGTAGTCTTTCATGTGTAATGTAGAATGATGTATTTGCTGTCTCTGTCCCTGGCATCTTAAGCATATGGACCTGGTACTTTTCAGGACATCAGTGTGGTGATTCAGCCTCACATATTTTGCTACATATAGAACATGTTACAGTCGGGCGTGGTAGCACACGCTTGTAGTACTTGGGAGGCTGAGACAGGAGGATCGCAGGTTCAAAACCAGCCTCAGCAACTCAGTGAGGCCATCTGCAACTTAGTGAGACCCTGTTTCCAAGTAAAAGAATAAAATAGGTCTGGGGGTATAGCTCAGAGGTAGAATGTCCCTGGGTTCCATCGCCAGTACCACAAAATAAAACAAAAACAAAAAAAAACAAGGACATGTTAGAAATCCGGTGAAGAAAGCTAATATTCAAAAGGTAAAAAAATGTTGCAGTTAATAAACAAATGATGCCAGGAAGGCAGCATTCATTCGTTCCTAGAATGACTTCATTATGACTACTTGGAGACTATTCCTCAGCAAATACAGATCCAGAGACATTTGGACCAGGGGAATTGATGTTATTCTAAGCACACTTAGAGAAAACTAATGTAGAAAACATGGTAACTTTAAAATCTTTAGTAAAATGAAACAGTATCAAGCCATGATAGTCTGGTGGCCTACATCTTTATTGTAAAGCTATATCTACCAAGAAGATTTGACCAGTTGTGTCCACTGATCAGAGCTTGCTGATACTGTCCTGAAGAATTGACAATGTGGTTCATTCTTTATTGCTTTATTGTTAGACTTTGTGAAGACTGTAGACAAGTTACTTCTTGAGCTTCAGTTTTTTCATCATTGTAATAGTGACAACTCGCTACCCTCATAGGATTGTAATGAGAACTAAAATAGAATAATCCACATAAAGTCACCAGCACTGTGCCTAGCACCTTGTTGTCATTCAGTAGTTGCTGAGATTATTTGTTCTACTTCTAGATTTGAGGTCTGGAACCTAGGAAAGGTGTACTTGATCTTGCTCCCTGAAGATGTTACTTGGAACTCTACTGTGCTGGTGTTACAGAGGTGCTAATAACTTGATGTATAAGAGTATTGTTTGAGTAGAAAATTTAACTCAGTCCAGCAAAGAACTATAATGAATTTTTGTGTAGATTGTTTTTACTGTGAGATCTAGCCATTTTAGTATTTGGCAAGAATCTTTGTTTTAAGGAATTCAGTAGTGTTTGCTGTTCCAACTTGGCATTTCTAAAACAGCTTGATGTTTCTTGTAAAACAAAGAAAAGTTGAGATAGCAAATTTAATAAGCTGTTTTTACTTACAGTGGACAAATTTCTAAGGCTTGTGTTCTGTAATTAGTAATTTTTATTCATTATATTTGTAGATTATGATGTTAGAAGGGATCTGGTGCAGTTCTCTGGTTTTTCAGATACTCTTACAGAGAAGCAGAGTGAAACTAAGCCAGACAGCTGATGTATTTTAGGAGGTCCCTGGGACTGTAAGGTGCCAGTGCAGCTGGGTCCAGGATATGGAGGCCCTTGCTGTAAGTGTTTGTACTCTGGAGGAAGCAAGAAGAGCAGCTAGCTCCTCTTTTTGGGTGTCAGGGTATTTTCTTTCATATGGTTGTGGGAAGGTGCTATTGAATTTAAGTAGCAAGATTGTTGTTCCAGAGTACAAACACCATGAGTGAATCCCTTCTAGAGAGAGCCCTGCCTGCCACTCTTTTCTTGCTTAGCCAAATTCAAATCAGAGATAAAATACCAAGTGTCCTTTTTGTGTCAGATGTTATGTCTACTAATTAGGCTTTGTAGAGCTCTTGGGACTTATTCAAGATTTTGTAAGGGTAGAACTGAGACAGGTCTCTGCACTCTGTATATCAAGTACCTCCCTACTTAGATGAATTTCTCTAAAATGGGAAGAAATATATATGTGGGAGATTTATTAAAAATGTTTTTACATATACTTAGATGTTATTAATTGTACTGCATAGCACTTTATTACTTATAATCTGGCACCTTATCATCTTACAGGTCTGTGTTACCTCCTTGGCTAAGTCCCTAGGACCAGTTATCATTTAGATCTCTCTTTTGGATGACCTTTAGGGCTTGGAATATGTTAAGCATTCAGAATATAGTGGGTAAACATTTGTTGTCATTTTTTTTTTTTTTTTTGCGGTACTGGAGATTAAACTCAGGGGCATTATTCTACCTCCGAGCTACACCCCCAGCCCTGTTTTTTTTTTTTTTTTTTAATTCTTTTATTATGAAAGAGGGTCTCACTAAGTTGCGGAGAGCCTCATTAGGTAGCTGAGGCTGGCCGCGAACCCAGATCCTCTGGTCTCAGCCTCCCAAATGCTGGGATTACAAGTGTGCGACACCACACCCAGCTACCCCTCAACTTTCTAATAACTAAGAAGGGAACAACTGATATGTAAAGTGTTCAACACATGGTAAACACTCAAATGATACCTACATATATTGCTCCTTTCTCAGTAATCTAGGCAACAAAAATAATAAGGTATTAATAACCTGTATAGTTGATTGAGACAGTGTTACTTGGCCTTCAGTTACTCTAGCAAAATACTTGAGATAACCAACTTAAAAAGCGGAAAGGTTTATTTTGGCTCACAGTTTTGGAGGTTATGTGTTCATTTGTTTTAAATTTGTTAAGATTTGGTTTATGACCTAGAATATGATCTATATTGGTGAATATTCTGTGTGTATTTGGGGGAAAAAAAAGATACTTTGCTCTTATTAGGTAGAAAGTTTTATAAATTCTAGTTAGATCCACTTGATTGATGGTGGTAAGTTCTATATTCTGTGTGTGTGTGTGTGTGTGTGTGTGTGTGTGTGTGTGTGTGTGTGTGTATGTATGTGTGTTACTGAGGAGTGGACCTAGAGCCCTTCTACTTTTGAGCTATACCCTCAGTCCGATTTTATTTCTTATTTGGAAACAGGGTCTCACTAGGTTGATGAGAATCTCACTACTTGCTGAGGCTATCCTCAAACCTGTGGTCCTCCTGTCTCAGCCTCCCAAGTACATGCCCAGCCAAGTTCTATATTGTTGATTGTGTGTGTGTGTGCACACACGTGCCACACATTTTTGTTGCCTAGATTACTGAGAAAGGAGCAATATATGTAGGTATCATTTGAGTATTTACCATGTGTTGAACACTTTACATATCAGTTGTTCCCTTCTTAGTTATTAGAAAGTTGAGGGGTAGCTGGGTGTGGTGTCGCACACTTGTAATCCCAGCATTTGGGAGGCTGAGACCAGAGGATCTGGGTTCGCGGCCAGCCTCAGCTACCTAGCGAGGCTCTCCACGACTTAGTGAGACCCTGTTTCATAATAAAGAATAAAAAATAGTGCCGGGGATGTAGCTCGGAGGTAGAATGCCCCTGAGTTCAATCCCTGGTACCGCAAAAAAAAAGAAAGTTGAGGATAAAATTATTAAACTATGTCCAAAGTATATAGATGTTAAGTGAAAAGCAGGGATTTGAATACAGGTATTTCTGATCCCAAAGCTTTGCCTTTGTGTCTGTGCCAATAGTGTGGTCCTGGGGCTCTTGTTATGAGATTCACCTGGGAACTTGTTACAAATGTGGACTCTTGGGCCCCACCTCAGATCTACTGAATCAGAAATTCTGTGAGTGGGGTCCAGTAATTTGTTTTGACAACCCCTCTGTTATCCTAATGAATGCTAAATTTGAGAACCATTTGTCTATGCTATATGATTTCACAAGCATTATGGTATGGTTTAGTTTCCTAGCAAAACTTTTAAGAAGGTAAAATAACTTTTCACCATTGTTTGAATCACAGTCGAAGAACTACTAACTTTTAGTGTACTGATTTGCTGTGGGTTTAGTTACTTGGGGGAAAAATAAGTATTTCCCGCCTGCTTATAATGGTTTACAAAGTGGTGCAACTATGACCAGTGTTAGTACTTGATTCTAGTTAATATTTTTCAAAAGTATATGTTTTTGATGTCAAAAAGAATCAGATGAAAAATATGTATGCTAATATGCTCAGTTTTTTGTTGAAGTCACTGACATATATTGAAATTCACACTTTTCTATATTATTCAAGATAGCAGTAGCTAAAATATACTATGACTTAAAATTGTTGAATACACACTTAGCCTCTGGTAACTACTATGTTATATAATGCCCTGTATGTTATACTATGGTATATAATGGCCTGTATGTTAAATTTCAGGATATTAGTACTGTTTGCTCTAGATTTCAGGGTAACTTTAAGATTGGGTTGAATAAACCAGGTGCGGTGGTGCACACTTATAATCCCAGGACTTGGGAAGCCAAGAGAGGAGGATCACAAGTTCAAAGCCACCCTCAGCAACCTAGTGAAGCCCTCGGCAACTTATTAAGACCCTGTTTCAAAATAAAATAGGGCTGGGGATGTAGCTCAGAAGTGGAACACCCCTGGATTCAATCCTCATTACAACCAAAAAATTAAAAGATTGGGTTGATTAAAGTGGGTCATATTTGGAGGATGAGTCCTATTTTGTTTTAATTTCATTCTTTCAAAAAAGATTAAATGTATAATTAAATTTATTTTGTATATGCCTGTAAGACATTTTATATAAAATTATCATTCAGAAAAAAAATCTGTCAACCACATGTCCAGCATCTGTTTTTCAATTAATTTATGATTCATACATGCCTTGAGGTATATGTATGTTAGTAGATTAGATTAGTATGTATATGTAGATATGTATGTTAGTTATGAAGCATTGTCTCTCTTATGATAAGCTTTGGGGCCAGAAAAACTTGTGTTTGATTCCTAGATCTTTAATAGGATTAAGGCAAAGCAATATAATAATAGACATTATAGTAATTATTTGTATTAGATTTTATGTCCATTGCCCCATAGTGTCTGCATTAGCAAGATATATACAGTCTGCTGAATTCTATTCAAGGAATACCAGTATTCAGGCAAAGGGGGCTGCTATATATACACATGTTAGGAGATAGAGCATTTGGGAGGTGGTTAGATCATGAAGGTGGAACCCCCATGAGTAAGATTAAGTGCCTTTATAACAAGCTGACAGGGTGAGAGTTCTCCTTCCACCATGTGAGGTTACAATGAGAAGATGACCATCTGTGAACCAGAAAGCAGGACTTAGCAGACACTAAATCTACTGGTGCTTTGATCTTAGACATCCAGCCTCTAGAACTGTGAGAAATAAACTTCTGTTGTGTGCAACCGTGCATTTTTTGGTGTTTTTGTTATAGCAACCATAAAAGACTAAGATAAGGGCCCTGCCCAAAAGAATCTTATCTATTGAAATAAATAGGAAAACAGCATATTATGCAAAAAAGAAATCACTAAAATAAAGACAAGTACACAGTACGATGAGTGTGGTATGTTGGAACCAGATCTGATCCAGAGAGCTGAGGCGTTCATAGTTCGAAATTACTGTGATGGTATGTACACCACAGAAATTAGCAAATGCTGCATACAGTCTGCTCTGCTATAACAGAATATATATGCATTCCTAAAAATTACTAAGTATAAGGAAAAATGGGATTGGGGCACAAAAACTTCATCAGTAACTTTTTTTTTTTTTTTTTTTTTTGCGGTACTAGGGATTGAACCTGGGGCATTCTACCTCCAAGCTACAGCCCCAGCCCTATTTTTTTTATTCTTTATTTTGAAACAGGGTCTCACTAAGTTGTGGAGTGCCTCACTAAGCAGCTGAGGCTGGCCATGAACCTCCAGTCTCAGCCTCCCAAATGCTGGGATTACAAGCATGTGCCACCATGCCCGGCTCCATCAGTAACATTTAAAAAAAATAGAAACCTAATAAAAATTGTAGTTAAGTTTTACATGATAAAATTGTTAAGAAAAACAACTATTACAATAAATATGTTTTACATTGAAAAAGATTTGAAGTTTGGTTGTGGAAGTAGGCATGGGAAAAGTTGCCACTTGTGGTTATTGTGAAATGGTGGAAAATTGTCAGAAATCTGTTGCAAAATTCACACCAGATAGGCATTGGTGTGGCTCAAGACAGCGGTGAACTGAGGCAGCTGAATTGAAATGTGTGTATGCACTGTGTATTCCTGCCAGCAGCGAGCCCTGGGCAGTGGCTGCATTCAGCTCGTCTTTAATGGCACATGAACAAATGGGATTTATGTTGTTGTCATGTTTCCCCACAATAACAAGCACACTGAAACAAATTCAAGTTTTTGTTTTGGTACTGAGAATTGAACCCAGAGGCATTCTACCTCCGAGCTACACCCCAGACCAATTTTTTTTCTTAGTTGGAAACAGGGTCTCACTGGGTTGCTGAGAGCCTCACTAAATTGCTGAGGCTGTCCTGGAACCTGTGGTCCTCCTGTCTCAGCCTCCCAAGTACTAGGACTACAAGTGTGCACCACCATACCTGGCTCAAATTCAAGTTTTTAAACCCAGTGTTCTAGTAGAGCTGACTGTGTTCGGGGTGTTTTTCCTGTTCTGAGAGCTGGTTTACCAGCATACCTGGAGCAGCTCTTCAGCCAGCCTGGAGGAATCTCAAAAACCTTTCCTGAGAAGGTGGTAGTTGAGGAGACTTGAGGACTGAGTATAGTATTTTGTCCCATTTAGTGTAAATAGGGGGTGAGCATTCCAGACAGTGAGAACAGTAGCAGGTGGAAAGGCATGCAGAAATAATCCTGCTGCATTCAGTAAACTCTTATGTGGTTAGAACCGGAAGGAGAGAGAAATTGTGAATAAAACTTCATGATTAGTCAGGGGCCAAAATCACAGTGTCCCAATATTGCTACTTGAAAGAATTTACATTATATCCCTCAAGGAGTAGAAATCACTTAAGAATTTTGAATAGGAAATTGTACTTTCTAATACTGATTTATATGGCACTCTCTGGTGACTATAGAAGGTGGTTTGAAGCAGACCCACTGGGGTTTGGGAATCTAAGGAAGACAGAAGGAACATATATGTATCTTCCACAAGCTTGACCCCACTGAGAATATTACAAGAGCTATATAGATCTACTGACAACTGTGTCCTGTTCTTTTTGTGTTTCTAGTAACCATTATTACTGTCATTCCATTTCCTGATCTCAAGGGCCAGTTCCATGAGAGTTAGTAGTCTTCAATATGGTGGTGAGGACGTGAATTTACAGCTAGCCTTGGAATATCTAGTTTCACTATTAGCTTTATTCTTACAGTGTTTAAAAATGGTGTAGTGAGTCATCATTGGAGAAGTTTTAACATCTTAGTGTACATTCATTGGGAAATAATTACATGGGTCAGAGATGTCTTTGTCCACTGGATTCCTATTTTTGCCTGAATTATTTTATAATAAAGAGTAACCATGGTAAGAGATGAAGAAACATCAGGTGAAAAATCAGGAGTTAAAAAAATTACAACTACAGCCGGGCGTGGTGGCGCACGCTTGTAATCCCAGCATTCGGGAGGCTGAGTCCGGAGGATCCGGGTTCGCGGCCAGCCTCAGCTACCTAGTGAGGCACTCCGCAACCTAGTGAGACCCGGTTTCAAAATAAAGAATAAAAAATAGGGCTGGGGGTATAGCTCAGAGGTAGAATGCCCCTGAGCTCAATCCCCATTACCGAAAAAAAAAAAA